>JAKWJA010001723.1:0-105788 GCA_027704765.1 Solanum habrochaites | reverse complement strand
ACATATTATCAAATCTGCTAAAAGGGGACATTTATGAAACAATCACTTTACAGTTAGAAAGCCTTATGCATATTCAAGAAGACCATATCAATCGAAAAGAAATATTCATTAAGTCAAAAAGCATGTACATCTGAAGACCAAAAACAATCACTAATTAAGTCATGCAAACATTCATACCAATAAGTGACACTTAGTCAATATTTACAACTTCTTTCATGAAGTTATAGGGAGGAAAACACACAGCATAGACAAGAGTTTTATTTTTATCATAATAAAAGCAAGAACACAAAACATGAACATCATTAATTCTATAATTGCAATGATCAAGCAAGCCAAAATACCTTACTCAACAAGAAACCCAACAAGAACCCTGACTAACACCTTCTTCATAAACATATCATTTGGGAGTAGAGTCATCATACTGTAGATATGAAGACCAAACCTATATTCAGAAATGAAAACCAACCATCAGTAGATTAATCCAAGTGCACATCAGCCAATAATAGTTGGTACAATGTATTAGAATATTACATATATAAGAACATCCTTCCAAGACTTTACCTCAACGCAAAAAAATTCAGTGCATGTTTAGGCAGATCTCATACCACTTACCTAGAATAAAATAAACCCCTTTGGTTGTCCTAGTTAGAGTTCTTCCTTTAATCATTTTACCTTTTGGGAACTCTTACTTAAACGGCATAGACCTCATGAGATAATGTGGATCCGGTGTCATGGAACCCTACACCTAAATAAAGGCGGACTACTTGCCAAGGTTACTACCAAAAGATGAACATAGGCAACTACGTGGATCCATGTTCTAGTGTCCTATGGGGGAAAAATAGTCAAGAACCAGGAGATTAATTGGGACCAGTTTATGCTACATGCGTTATTGTCTTAATTCAAGCGTACAGAGTATCCTACCTTCCCCTATGTGAAAAGGATACTCATCCAATCTGAGTAACTCGGTGATAAAATAAAGACCTTTTTCAATGTCTTTAATTATCATCATAGCCCTAAATGTGTTTAGGTTCATAGGGTTTCTAATCTTGTATATTTCATTGTCATTAGCCTCATTAGGAATTGATGAGATTATCCTTCAGGAAACCCTCAATGTGAGATTATCATAACATCATCATCATATAATAATAGGCACATAGGTACTTCAAAAACCACCTTATATTCATTTCATCTTAATATAATTCACAATCACATTGTCAAGGAATTCATTTCATCAGCCATACCAACACCTACTTAGGATTATCCAACAGTCATGCGCGGATTCATTGAACTACATCATCAACACAAGCCATCATTAATTGAAGTAAAGGTCGGATTATAAAGACTTGCTCATTCCTCAATAGCCATCCTAATGGTCTTAGTATCAGCAACCAATTAAATCCAACATAGTGTTGTTGTGTCTGTAACATCAATCAATAGTAATAACACAAGACTGGTCATTGCATCATCACTTATCACTTACATCATTCTTAACATATGGTTAAGGGGAATAGGTCATCATGAATTCTCAAGAATTAGATCAATCCCAACGATACTTTACTCTATCCCACTTCATGAATGAATTAGGATAAATAAAAACAAGTATATTAATTAATTAATACTTTAATTCCCATCCATTAAGAATCAAGAACTTAAGATTTGGGGAATTTGGAGAAAAGAACATGATCAAACATGAAATTTCAATCAGTTAACATCAATTAAACCACAAATCTATACCTAATTAATCATCATTTATCATATTAATCAAAGATCATCATAATTTGAAGTTTAGAGAAAACCCAGTAGAATTGGAAACACCTATGGAATTCAAGTAATTTAGAAATCAAGTTTGACAGGCCTCCGGGGGAAAGGAATCCAAAGAGTGAAGAACCATTCCTTAAGAATATTAATCCACAAAATTGATTGACTTTGCGTCGCGGCAGCAGCCCACTGATCTTGGACTTAGCAGGCTTCTTTGGCAAGCCTGCCACAAAATATTGGGAGTCCTCATTCTTGACCCTTCAGGGGGCGGTCCTTTGGTGTCTTTTCCAGACTTTGGACTCTTCTACTACACTCTAGCTAACCAAAGTATGTTACAAGTTATATACTTCATTTGAACCTCGACTGAAACCATCCCAAACCATAGGGCGCTTCACAGGTTAGTTCAATTAAGCTAGTTTTGGACGTCTGGATGTTCTTGCACGCTTTGGCTCCTAAAACTTATTGGATGAATTATTATTCATTGTTTAGGTCTTGAAATAATATAAACCCTATACACTGATGTAGGCTCTAGATTAGGTCTCTACTTTCGGAGTAGTACATATCCTGTTAATTTTTTATTTTTAGATGGTTGAGAGTTGAATCGAATGGTGTGCTCATTAATCCTTTGTTGCAGCATGAGGGTGGATTAAAAATCTTCAATTTAAGTAGCTGTGTTTGGGATTAGGTGGTATTTAATCTACTGAATATTATGTTTTTCTCTATTTTATTGATAAATATCATTGCTTTGAGCTAATTAGCATGACGTAATTCAGGGGTAAGTTGCCAAAACTTAATAATATTCTGGATGCTCGGAAATAGATCATTTGATTGAATTATTAAATCAACATCATAAATAAGTTGCTTTCAATGGCTTTGTTCGACAGAGAGTTATGGTTTCATCTTAGTTCCACAAAATATACTCGAATTTGAGATTATTTAACGGTAAAAGGTAATTTGTAATTTAAATAAATGAGATCAAAAAAGGATGCTATGAATATGGTTCAATGAGATTGAAGGAATATTAGTGTTATTGAGATTACCCAAACCTATGGAATGATTAGCGCTATTAAGCAACACAAGTACCCCAACGTGACATTGATACTAGTCCAGAAGCCTAGATATTCCTTAACTGCTTGACTTATATTTTAGTTTAATTTTCATACTTGATACTTCAGACATTTTTGATAAATTTGGTGAAAATCATCCACGTGTTGTGTCTAATTGCTAAAATGAATAGATTAGTATTCCTAATTTCTAATCGAATTCGTCTCTCACAATATCCTTTATGGATTGACCAGACTCTTTGTTGGGTATTTGTTGAAAAACAATGCTTAATCCCCTAATTTTTTAGCTAAATTAGTTTCTCATTAGAATTGATCAAACTTTTTTTGATATAAAGTGTTTCACGAGGGGATCCATCATCTTGTAGGAGTCTTTCATAAAAAATCGCAAAAAGGGATGCGAATTTGACACGACACATAGGGGCCTTGCTTAGGTAAAAATTTTATTATGTGCATAATAAAAAGGGGTTCAAACATAACTTTTTTTGAATAACTTACAATCCGTAGTAGTACATAATCCTATTATTAAATTTTCTAGGCTAGTCTTATAGGGTTGGATACCCCCACTATGTATAAAAGATTCAGGGTGCGAATCAACGGCGATCTATCTATATGTATTATGATCGCCTGTCCATTTGTGAAATAAGCAAAGAAAATTCCATTTCCCCCAACCCCACTACCATACGAATAAAGAGGAGAAAGGGGGAGATGAGTAGTAATAAGTTCATATAAGAATCAATGGATTAATGATAAAGTAAAATCCCTCGATGACATATTTTTACAATTAATATTTTTGCTGATAGAGAGATCAAATGGTATATCTTTCAAAGGCTGCTTCTGCCGGGGTATGTTGGCTAAGAATTCAATTAGTGAAGATAGCTTATAAGATATTTAAGGCGTTGTTGATTGTTATAGTATTTCCTATTTGTAGGTTAAGCTGCGTATAAGGTAGTGATGACGCTACTCAGGATAGGTAAAATGACCAGTTGGTTGACTTGAATGGCATGCACATGAATGGCCTGGGATGAATGGAGCTATCAGTAACTTACTACAACACGGAAAGAAGTATTTAACTGAATTAATCTGGCAACTACTCCAAATGAGAGGAATGTGGACGGCTTAGCTCCGAAGGATCCTCACGACACCTTAAAAACTTTAGGGCTATTTTTAGGTGTTTCAGGTTGCCGAATATCTAATAAAAATCTATTCGGACGGCAATTAGTTCATTCCCATTATAGGGGAAGCGATTAGATGATTAGCGCGTTGCCGAACAATTCTATCTCTTCGTGGGGAGGAGTTAATTAAAGTATCTTAGAGAGATTTTCTCACTTGAAACTGGTAATAAAATAGAGGAAATCATCGAGAAACATTAAAAGGGTAGAAAAAATACTAAACTCCTCAAAATTTTGAAAAGGATGAAGGTCATAGAGGAATTTGTTCAAGCTACGAGACTAGTTATGGTTTGTAGAAACGTGCTCCGGTTCGTAGACCAGGGTATCATAGGAAGGCGGAGTAAAGTAGGATTGGAAATCAAGTCCTGGAAGTGGACTCTACGATGTGCACTTATATTGTATGGCGAATGGACTACGGGACCGTAGGAAGGTTCCATGGAAGGTTCCTGGCATAGTTTAACTTTTATTTGAAAATTGAGGTAGACCATTGGGTTCACAGACCATAAAATTCAATGGTCCATTAGAAATGGTTCGTAGGCCGCAATTTTTCAACTTTTGATTGACCAGTATGGTCATAGGTCGGCAAATAGTAAGTTCAGGCAATAGTATTTAAAAAATGTATTTGTGAAATTACTGTGGCACCAAATTTAATAGTACCATCGTATACTAAATAAGCCTCAATACAACTAATTTATCCCTAAATTTACCATTCTCAACACAAATCCAAGATTTCCCTTTAGGTTTTCTATCCAAGGCTCTTAAGAAATTCTAGGATTTCAAGTTTAGATGTTTCTTCATTCAATGTGTTCCAGTTACCGCTTGATCCCCCAAATTATTCTCTAATTTACCAATTCAGGTTCCGTAAATTGGCTAGGTGTTATTCCATTCCCTGTGGTTCTATTGTATGGATTAAAGTGCTTTATTTGATTATATTATGACTAGGTAATTTACACCGCGTTCGACGTGCATAAATATTAATGTTTTTAACCTTTTGAAAAAAAACTTCAATAATCACTTTATAAGAAAAAAAGAGAGTAAATTATGTATGTTTTTAGAAAAGATTACATAAATTAATTTATTTGGATTATCACATATTCTCAGGAATTGTAAAATATGGATAACGATTAAAAATATCTTGATATCCAATTGTTTTTATCTTTTACATCAATATAAATTATATGTTTGATGATATAATTTGTCTGTTAAAACTTGAGTGATGTTTTAATGTATCGATTACAAATATCACTTTTTCTATTTTTTTTATTACAGAAAAAGATTAAAATCTAATATTTTTGTTAGAATACTTCTTTTGTAAAAAAAAAATATGTGAAAGTTTTCCCGATAATCAAATATTAGTATATGAAGTAAGAGCGTTAAAAATGTACATGCAAAAAATACATATTTTTTACTACAATCTACTTGTTTAAGGTCAAATATTCACCACTTTTTGTATTATTATTTGTTCATTAACACAATTATAGAAGGAGAACAATAATTAAAAAAACAAAAAATAATATTTTTTACCTTTATTTGAAATTAATTCTTCATAAAATGTTCAAAATCCTTTTTAGATGTTCACAATGTTGTAACTTTACAATTTTTTCTGAAATATTTATGTAGAATTGTTGCATTACTGAAAGTGCGATAAGATGAAAAGGTTGATTCTAGAATAATAATCTCGAAACATAAAAAACAACTATGAATGTTAACCCAGATAATCGTAACGCTTGAACAATATATTGGGACAAGAAGATCAATATAAATCAACTGAAATGACAAGATCTTTTGTAGCCTTAACATATTACTTGGTGAGAATAGTTTTTGTTCACATTTCTTTTCAAATTAAATAGCGAAGATAGCATAACTCCAACAAAAATATTTGAAGATGAATAAGAAGGAAAAAACAAAGAAAAAAATTCCAAAGGAAGAAAATCTTTGTCAAGTGATATCATATACTACCAATAAAAATTAATTAATACAATTAAAAGAAATTGTGATAAATAACATACATTAAAGTGAGTAAACTATGAGATATCCAATTATAATGACTAATCATTGTAACAAACGTTCCTCTAGTTTGAAATAAAAAATACCTTCAAACAAAATACACTTCAATCAACTGTTATCCGTAAACTCCTCAAATATCCACGGATAAATTTAGTTTATAAATTTTTTAAATAGATAACAACAACATTTCAAAACAAAAAATATTGGAATGCAGAGTTATTACTCCTATGAGTTTCTAAACAACAGAAAATAAAAATCTGATGTGAAGGAATAACTGTTCTTAATGAAAGAAATTAAAGATTTGCGAGGTTTTTTAAAACAAAAATACATCTTCAATAATTGTAGTTAGAGAATTACTGTTTGAATATTCAATTATTAACATTTGTTATTATTTTATACTTACACATGACTATAATAACAACTTTGCATAACATTACAACAAATTTAAAACATATACTTAAAAACAACAATTAACTAGTTCTCTAAAAGCATTAATTAATTATTGTACAAAACCATCTCAGGAGATGCAACAATCGATGAAACAGAATGTGACAAACAATTGAGACCTAAATGCACTGTGCAATCCTTTATTTAGAGATAACAAAGGGGGTAGTGGTCGTAAAATAAATGTTATCTATAATAAATGTACAAACAATTGAAAGGTCAAAACATTTCATGAAGTCACAAAACTCTTTCCAATTCAACATTTTTTTTGTAAAAGTAACTATTTTAAAAAAAAACGTCACAGTTTATTATAGTCAAACTTTTGATATTAAAAGAAATAGTTTTAATAAAAGTCTTAAACTTTCATGAAAGTGGCAGGATAATTTGGAAATAAAAATAAATTAAAGAGAAATCTTTGCTTGTGGTGGTTCCACGTAGGCGGGCCATAGGGTTCCTTGATCATATGCATATAGTAGAATTACCAGCTCTTCGCAAAGGAAATTTATATCAGAGATTATTAAAATAATATTTTAAACGGAAATGTTCAAAAATCCACCATTGACTATGGAAAATCAGACAACGTATACTCTTCATTTATTTTGAGATAAAAAATAACCTCACCGTATCCTAGGAGAAACAAATACCCTCAAGAGTGTACACCCAAGTTTTACTGACGTGGAAAGCCAACATGACATAATTCTGTCACTAAGCATTGCCTAAATAAGATTAAAATACAAAAGACTGGCTTTAGTGGGCAAGTGAAATCTAAAAATATTGGCCACAAAAGGTTATGAAGTTATGCTCCACAATCATGCGCTAGTAAAACCTTTTTTTCACACAAAAAATTACAATGTTATTTTCGACTGCAGGCCCAATTTTGAAAATAAATAATTGCAATATAAAATTAGAACATCCAATATTATGATGAAAAATCATGAAATTACTTTCTCGATTCACATTCATACATATAATGCATTATTATACCATTTTACACATTATATATGAATAAAATAAAACATACAAGGTCTTCAAAACTCCTACTAATTGATATCATTTTGTGTATTTTAAACAATGAGAAGAAAACACAAAAATAGAATTTTATTGTAAAACTTGTAGTACGATTTCTTTGCTTGTGGGCGACCAGTGTCGCGCTAAAGGTCAGTCTTTTAAAGTAAATCCTAGTGGTAATGCTTAGGGAGATGGATTAGTTGCACGTGGCTGCCAATGAATAAAATTGTGGGGGGTTAACTCTTGAGGTATATAGGTATCTTAGTATAACTGTAGAGGGCATTTTTATCCCAAATGTAATTAAAGGGTACAAAGGGTCTATTTCACATAGTCAAGAGTAATCTTGACCCTTTCAGTATTTTAATGTAGGTCAGTATTAAAACTAAACCCTATTATATGTCTCACATTCAAGGACATGTGGTAACAAACATTTAATAATGTAAAGAAAAAATGAAATTATTAAAATCTTACCATTTATCCTTAATAAACATAGGCATAATTAATGATGTAAAAAGCATACAAAAGATTGTAATATAAGCAACGCTGCAGTGAGACACGAAATAAATGAGAAAGTACCAAAAAGTGTTGTGGGAAGAGAAAGAAGAAGAGGGTTTTTTAAATATTTTTATGTTTAAAATGAGATAAAATCACTTTATTTATAGACAAACAAGCTAGTACAAAAAATTTTCTTGTGTCTATCACAAATCTTAGAAGTTATTTGGAAAAGTAGCCATGGCAAGGTCATAACCTTTAAATAAATGTCATATTTTTTAATAAAGTTGCCAACTCTTCAATAAAGTCGCAACTTTGTCATAAAAGTGTCTCAACTTGTTCATTATGTCGCAACTCTGCATTAAAATCATAAAACATCGCCCTAAAGTCACAAATATTTTTAAAAGTCACAACTCTTCCTAAAAATCACAAATTTTCATGAAAGGGGAAGAGTATAAATATATATATATCATTATATACTATTAGATATATAATATAGTATAAGTATATAATATATATATATTATAACTTTAAATAAGGGTCTATGAACCCAGCAGTAATGATTTTTTCCCGATTGAACTCAAATGAATGATTTTGAAATTTCTTTATGATATAGTGAAAATGATGCTAGTATGAATATTTTTTATTTTCACGATCCCAAAGTACATCATAGATGTGACGACATAAAAAACCTAAAGAGACCTTACCCACAAGTCATTTAGCATACGTCATCCATGGATAATAGAATTTACGGGTCAAACGGATATATTCTATCTCAAAAGAGCTTTGAAGTCTAAAATTTGTCCTCATAAGCCATCTAATACATTATAACAAAATCTATTGCGGACGTAACCCATTACATAACTGCAAAAAAGTTTGAAAAAAAAGGAAATGTCAGAAATTTATAAAAGGACATCGTCCTATATGCTGAGGACGACCAAGTTTTCTCATATTAATGCAATTTACGAATGGTGGAACGATAAAAAATCATCAAGCCCTGAATTAATAAACAAAAAGTCATCAAGATCTTTGCATTAATAAAAACAATGTAGTCACAAAGTATATTCATTAGTACCATGTGAAATACTAAGCATGCGGGGTATGCATAATAAAAACATGAGACATTATCGTATGGACATAATCGAAAGAACATGTAAAGCATGACCAAGTAACGATAATAAATTATTTAAAAGATTCATATATTTGAACATTGTCATGCATTCTTTAAATTATAAAAAGGAAGATTCATAACTCAAGAATAAAACGTAAATATTTTATTTGGTGGAAGTTATCCAAACCGGAATATAGAAAAACCGGTGCGAGCTAAAACATGAAATCTAGTGCCTACCCACACCAAAAAGGGGGTTTCCTCAATTTTGCCAAGGTAAGAAAAAACAATTATATCTGAGCTAAAAGTGGATCCCACGAGTTAATGTTATCTGAGAAAATCATTCAATGGTGGCACATAGTTATTGGGATAATGATATTGCTACTAAGAAAACTGGACTAAATCTATGGAGGCCTTCCATATCTATAAGTGCTCTAAGTTACCAAGCATAATCCCAATAAAGTCATTAATCTTATTCAATGAAAACCTCCACGAGAAAATTACAACTAAGTGCTAATCCAAGCTATAAAATCCAAGGTAACTCTAGCACTGCATGGAGAAAACATTTTCACCATCTATGATCTTTTGATATAGATTTTTGAGGACTTATAGTCAGTTAAAAATTCTATTAGATTGTCATACTACTAATGGAAAATATTTTTGAAATGTGAGATTAATTCATTGAGGCATATCTGGATTACCATACTATCAAGACCTTATTCAAGAAAATATTCCAAAAAAACCATTGAGGGGAATCTAGATGGCATTTATGTCATGTGACAAAGCTTCTAGAACATAGAATCCTTTATTGGTAAGTACATGAGTCATACACATTGCTTTCATAAAAAATATTCATTATATCATGAAAGTTAGGGCTCATGGTTAAATTCATTGATAATGCTTTGTCACAGGAATTAGTTAACAATACTGTATTAAGTCCAAAAATCAAATAAAAATTTACAATAGAGCAACCACATGAGTCCATACAAATAGAACCCATGCCGGATGTCAGTAAAAACATAATCAAATTGTGGCTAACTAATTGAGGAATTGAGAACTTTCGGGGCTCATAGGATAATTAGAAACAATTTATGAGCTCCCTAGATACCTTAATTGAAGCCCTTAGGTAATAATTAACAAGGAGAATTGAATTGAAAACCTTAGGTCTTCTTCCTGATCTATAGAGATGATTTTTGTTGGGAGAAAAATGTTGTGTGACACTTTAGGAATTTTAGAGAGTGAATAAGTTGGGGAAAATTCTACGGTTTAAGGAGGGTTTAGAATAATTGGAAAAGACCCAAAAAACCAAAAATAAAAATTGTCGAGCCTCAACTACAGTTTTGACCTACGGTCATTAGGTTACTACTGACATTCCTGGTAAACTTTAGGTAAAGTTTCAAAGACTTGAATTACGATTTTTCGTGATGGGGACAGGTTATGGTGGTGGATCTATTCACAAATATACATGTCCATCGTAGGTCTTAAAGATTTTCTGAAATATTTTCTTCATTCCATGTACCTACGGGTTCATCTACAGGTTAGTAGATTCTTCGAATGAACTGTAGAGGGGCGAGTAAGGTCACACTTGCAAAACCGAAGAACAAATTTTTCATTCCTTTAAATTATGAGGTTTTGGTTTTATAATATTTCCCTATGGAACAGTCATCCTTGAATTGAGAACTTAATCTAGTATAATAGATTATTAGGAGATAAAACTAGCAAACCCATAATGAATTGCAATTTTATCCAAAATGCATTAATTGATAAGAATATTAACTACTGAGATAAAATGACTTATAAACTATCTTTTAATAAACTTATTGAGAAGCTAATCCAACCACATGAAAAATCACCATTAAGGCAATCAATGTAGCTAATGGAATGTGAAAAATCGGAATTATGAGAATACATGCATTTGGAAACATGAGAATAATGAAGAACACAAGAATCCCAAAGATTGACATTTGGGCTCTTAATCCTCAACTAGACCCGAAATGAATGAAAGAGATAGGGTTACTAAGAAAATACACTATCTTTAGCCTTTCAGTACAAACAAAAAGCAAGGAAGATTCAAAGTAATTAATTAGTACTACACCTACACAACCATGAAATTAGCCCAATCTTACCTTGGGAGGAAAACCTCACACATACCTAAAATGAAACTATTATATCTTCCCTTGGTAGTAAGCTCACCCCCCCCCCCCCCCCCCAATTATTCCCGAATATATCCCTCAATCCGATTAATTAGCACCGAGTGGTAACAACAATAATATTTATCTAAGTAAACACGTAAGAAAGTTCCACTAATTTCAAGGGTCAACCGTCACAACAATTTACCACATATGGAGTCTACCAATAAATGAAACACCTCCGAACATTCTTTTCATCCATGACTTTTACATAATAGTGTTCTGCTCATATCCGTTAAACTTGATACTAGAAGGGACTTACTATGAATTGAAAATGTGTTTGAATTGCGTTCCATCTATAATCATGATGGCATTCGAAATATCACACCAATAAGGACCTAATTTAGTAAAATAGCTCAAAAAGAATCAGAGGCATCTGATGGTCTCGTTAAATCATGTGGTTTTTAGATTCATAAAATATATGATACTCATTTATTTAAGATTTCTTGATTCAAATAAAACTTGTTTTCATAAAAAACATGACATAATTACATTAAAATATAATGTACTCATTCAAGATTCTTCGAATATAATGTAAGTTAGGTTCATAGTCAACTTCATAGATCATGTATCATTTGCGTTCTAAATGGAATTAGTTGTGAAACACGGAATTAAGCCAAAATCATCAAACATCATCATAATAAAGCAACTAAATCCATATAACAAATATATCCCCTGAGAAATTTAGTGAAAACCTAATAAGTCTTGCAAAATAATAAATAACATAAAAAGGCTTGCAAAGGGACTGAAACCCATAAATGAAAAAAAAACTTTTTGTAATTTCCTTAATTTAAGTCCTAAGCATGATGAAGAAAGGTGGACTTGAACTTGAAGAACTCTATCTTTTTCTCCCTTGAATCTATAAGAGGAAGATGGTTTTTTTGAGAAAACATTGGAGAAGACTTAAGGAATTGACGCGAAATCAATAGGGTAGGAAATATTAAGTGTGGAAGAGTGTTTATATGCGTAGCGTTTTAAAATGGCATATATTGGGTTAGAATAAGTATGTAAAAAAAACAAAGGATCTTAAAATTAAATTGTCGAGCCTAACATAGATTCAGACATACGGTCCATATGTCCTACTCGGATCGCCTTGGCGACCGGAAGTAAAGGTTGAGAGACATGAATGGGCAATCATTAATGTGGGAGGTCCCAGTGTACGGTTGTTAGGTATACCTAAAGACTGTACACGACCACTTAATGAGTCTTGAAACTGGACTTATCTAGGGCCTTTATTTAATGCAAATAGTGTCATTCCGCGATTGTGTTATTTTTATCTCGCAGATATGGATGAAAACTTATTAATTTTACAGGTATTTGAGGATCTAATAGGAGCATTAGGCACTAAGGCGAACAATGATGAAAAAATAAAAGAAGAAATATTAAATATGCAAAATGCGCATTGCCACAAAACTCCGTGGTGATAACGCTCCTGTATAAGCAGAGTTCTGTTCTTTTTTAAAGTAAGTGACACCTGAAGGAAGTGGATGGAGGGGACGAAAAGAATTAAATGACACTTCACCGATAGTTCTACGAATCAAGAATTATTCTTCGAAATGTTTATAACATGCATTTTTGAAAAAAAAGGGCGGCAAGGGCACAAACGTCATAAAACAGAGGAAAGGGCGGACGCCGAATAAAGCGCGTGATTGATCTGTTTTGAATTCACTACTAAAGACGACGAAGGATCAACAAGCCTAATATGAAGCCTATAACTTACTAAACTCGTTTATTATTAGTAGAATTGTGGGACAGAATTTTCGAGTGTGAAACATTGACAATTTAATATTTTTATTAGAAACTATGTTCTTAAGTTTTCTCTCATTTATTGAGAGGGTTGTTGAGGGAAGAAGATGAGAAAGAAGGTCCTCTACCAATATTAGAAGTGAGTCTTTCCACCTTACCTTCTTTTCCATTTTAAGGTTTAATCTCTTATACCATTTGATTCCTTTATCATTTTAAGTATATTTGATTATTGCTTGGATGGGTGTTAAAAGCTCTTATTCTCGGATTGTCTGATTTTAGCAAAAGGTGTTGATATTATTGTTCGGTATTCTTGCATATAGGATTACATGCATTTTAGTGGTGATATCATTATATTGGTTGGGTGCTTAATTAATTGGTTTTGTAGAAGTTTACAAATAAAAAATCACCTATGTATGTTGGCTTGCCCAAGAGAGAGGTCGCGGAAAGCAAGACTACTAGATTGATGACCTAGGAGTTGTACAACTGAGTTAAGATCGAGAGTGTGAGACCCTAGTCCCCTATTAACGCACCCCTCTATCGGAAGGTTGAGGTGTGGGTAAAGGCATAGAATGGTTAGTTTAGACCAGTGGTTGTCCAAGACAAACCCATTTGATATGGGGTAAGTTCCCAGAGAGGGAACTTCTTTCATCGAAAGCTTAACGTATAAGTAAACATTGTCTGGCGAACTTTATTGTCAAAAACATGTAACCATTAAAGTTCGTTTCTAAAATTTATGGCGGGTTGGACATCCCAAAAACCTCTCCCATACTTTCTTTCTCCTTTGTTTTTGCTATTTAAATATTTGTGATAAACCCCCATTTCATAACATTTCATATTGGTGTCACAAATTAACTTGTTTTTGTTCAATATTCAAAATGTTTGAGCTATATCTATTTTAAAACGAAATTCTAGTAGCTACACTTTCACTACCACTCCCTTGGTAGCACGATCCTAACCCTGGTTGGTTACTTTACTAGCTTCGATATTCGTAGACACTCAAATTGTAGTTTAGTGTCATTTAGCACACTAAATATATAATATAACGTTACAAAAATTACTGAACCATCAATGGCAACGCTTTGAGGGAGTAGGTTTCCACGTAATAATGTGTTACTTTTTATTTTTAATTCATTGTAGTGTAGTTTCAAATATTTTACATTTAGTTTAGTCCCCTTATTTGTTGGTTTTTAGAAATTCTAGGAAGTAGCACTGTAGGCATAGTAACGGAATTCAATGGCCATCAAGAGACATTGGCCATCTTGAACGGCTTTCCTAGAGTCCAACATCAACTACCCCACATCTTATAATAGGTATCAGGGGCATCCACTAACCTCCAGCAGGGGAAACACAATATTCCACATGAATAGTACCATGTTTGCAAGACTTTTGTCATTAAATAATCTTTAGGTGGATTAGCCATGTAGGAACCGACATGACACCTACTAAACTTTGTTGGATGTGTTTGGACCATTCTGATAAAAACACCTTCTGGAATCAGTTTCAACGGAACCTATCCCTTTTGTTCGCTGATGGGTGGGGTAAAAACTTGGGGTTGTGTGGTAGAGTGGTTTAGCCTGAGTTTTTCGGGGCGCGGGGTGGATTTGGTGCCAGCGTTCAATGAATTCTGGATGAACTGTTAACACTTTCAGCATCAATTCATCCCGGTGCTTCGAAGATTATGGACCATTCGGTTAGAGTATCCAGCCCTTTAAAGCATTTTGAATGGAGAACCACTGCATGAAACGATGGTTCCATATATAAAACTTTCCTTTAACGTCCTCGTCCAAATACGTTTCATCGGAGCCTACACTCACTCAACCAAGTATTAGTTGCACACACTATAACCAGAGGAACACTATGTAGTCATCCATACACGTGCAGTCCACCTACTTGGGATGGGCATGACTACCATCAAAAAGCATGGGTCACACTGCTGTGGACCAAGTTTAAATGTAGTCACCTTTAGTTTACACAAGAGCAGAACAAAAAAAGCTTACTTGCGAGAAAGCAGTTTCTGCAGTCACTTTCATTTGATCTCAAGAGTAAGAATGACAAAAGCATGAAAAGGGACAAAAATAGGCCAAGAAGGATCTGAACAGAACTTGATATTATATGCAGCGTGAGCAAGCACCCGATAGTGTCCAATGAATGCGGGAGTTCGGAATATATCGAATGACATAAAGTTTTGATGTTTTATACTATGAAGGAGGTAACAATTTAAAAAACCAAGTTGGTAGTTACTATGAGCACTACCAAGGGAAGGCCATAACAAGGTTTTGGGATAGAGAGGATGGTAAAAGATAGTGAGCGAGAAAGAGAAAGAGAAATTTTACGACAGGAAAGATGGGGAGAAGGATAGTATATGCCTCCCATGGAGCGCAAACAAGTGAACAGGTCACGAAAACAGCCTCAAGGTATGCAAGCAATGTATCCACCCATGAGTCGAGACAATCACCTCCCTTCAGTCCTAATCAGTTTTAGATACCCAGATGGGCCACATCTTATCGGGTCTCAATCTAAGACAACCGTGGTTTGCCTATTGGCACTATGGCTAATCTTAAGAGTGAAACCTCAAAACATACTTTTGCCATCGTGCTACAACATTAACCTAAGGCGTTGTTTTGGGAGGCACGTAATACCATTTTTACTTGCTTTCTTTTTTATATCGTGAATAAAATAAATGTGTTGTAGGTTATACATTCGGTAGGAAAAAAGTTGAAAGATGAAAAGTGACGATGAACAGACCGTTACTGGAACGACCGAACTTTGGCATAACTGTCTTCCACCTCATTTAACTCCATGCACCTAAAAAGTTAGTTTGTAAACTCGATGGTAATGATATTTTTATTGGCTATTCTCAACCTAGTTAGCAATCTCGAAAAAATAACGATTGATGAAACTGTTTTTGCTAAAGATGGAATCTTGTTAAATTTGTTGACAAAATAGACACTCAGCGCCCTTTTGCCTGAGCCCATCAACGTGATATAATCTCATATCACTGATGATCAGAAGACGGCGGTCACATGCACAGGTTTAAAGTCCCTTGCTTCAAACCTTTCCTAAGTTTGTTCCCTTAAAGAAATAACACTTGCCGTTAGTTGTTGCATTTTTTGCACTCTAGAGTAGTTTTAAGGGTTTCGAAATTTTTATTGCATTAACCTTGTCTAAGCACACATTTATAGTGGTTTAATATCAGCACCAATGAAATGGCACGACCAAAAGTCGCAGGGATATATCCACCTAGGGCCATTAGAGAAGGGAAGTTTAAAGGCAGGAATTAGGAGAGCTAGCTATGGCGAAAAAATTAAACCAAGGAGCCAGGGACAAATTAATGAATTCCTATCGAGCCCTAATGTGCCCTCACTGGGCAAACGACATTTCGTTATAACAATACATCCTTTATGGAAAGGTCCATGACATAGACATGATGATTTGCAACTAAATCACTGTTGAAAATATCGGGAGGGGACCTACAGTAGAAAATCAAACTAGGATATTAGCAATTTTTGACACTTGTCTTGTTTCAAGAAAAATCTTTACGGGTGCTCAACCCCGACTTTAAAAGCTCATAAAACCAAATATCATTTTCCCCACCTGTTGCCTTTTTGTTTATCATGCTTTAAATCTTTTGATATTTTACTTATTTTCATTTCGAGGACAAATAATTTTATTTGTGGTAGGGGACAGCTACTAGTTTGGTTTTGTTGTGCTGCATTTTTATGTGTTTGTGATATAGGTGTGGGTTTCTGCTAATTGAGTTTTAAATTGCTTCCGCAAATGTTTGAGCTTTTTTTCTCTTTTGGATCCTAAAAAAATTTCTATAAAATTTTAATCATCCCCTCCCCCTCCGAAAATTTGTCACTTTTGAACATTTTGCACCTCTTATGTTGAAAGTGGTTGTTCTTGTCAAAAATAAGCCTTGGTTTCGATCATAACCGTTGGCTGACGATCTCTCCATTGAACACACATTAATGTACCTAAATATGAATGAATTACGTTACATAGGAAATTATGTGAAAGCTTTGTATCTGTTTGTGATTAGCCAATTATCGAATTGAATCTTTTGCAAAGGACAAATTGCGCACGGTGTAGCAAATTGTGTTTTGTCATGTTGCTTAAGTCTACTGCCTTGTTTTATGAGCTTACCTTCAACCTTGCATGAACCCTATAAGCAATTTTTTCCTGGTTTGTCTCATTGATTCCTAGAAATGTAATGCTCTTGACAGCTCTTAGGTAATTTTTAAGCGTGTAAGGCGCTTTTACATAATACCCATCTTTTGGTGGCCTACTCGTGAGCGTTTGTAACCCTTTTGAACAACCCTTTTGATCCTTACCTAATTAAACTTTTATGTGAACAATCTTTTGATAAGCCTAAAAACCTTACGTTATCCTCTACCTATAATCCCTCAAAAATCTGAGATTGATTACGTAATAATCCAACATAGACGAAAATCCTAAATATTGGTATGTTGAGAATGGAAAAAAAGAAGTCCAGAAGTTGCAAAAGAAGTCTCGCAAACCCCAAAGCGGTTTGTAATGAATGGAAGTCCCTCCATAAAAAAAAAATTTAAAAAAAAGAAAAAAAAAGAAAATTCTGAAATAAAATACAAAGCACAAGTTAACTGAAAAGAAATCGCGTGTTTCAAATGCGAATTTACTGAAGGGATATGAAGACGACCTAGAACCCTGACTACATATTTAGAAAGGAAGACAGGGGATAGCTTAAGAAAATCACATCTCATTGGAGAAAAGTTACCGAGCCCAAATTAACCATAATTTTTGCACTCAGCAAAATAAACCATCCTTCGAAAACCTTTTTGATCTTCATAAACCAAATCGAAAATCAATTAAAATAAGGGCAAGTCTATGGGTGAAACAATATGCAGTTTTTATTATTCATCTTTGGTAGTGTCAGTGTTGGCTCAGATCCTATCATAAGTTTCTCAGTATTTTTCCTCCATGTGTTAAAATGGAATCATTTTTTTTGCCGCGGGTATGTAGGATCACTATGTTAGATCTTGAAGTTCCATCAGTTGCATTTAGTGAGCTCCAACATGTGTTGTAATGGTCTGTTAGAACTTGGAATCTTTTCAGTAAGAAAATTGAGTTAACATAAGCAGTTGAGTTTTGTAGTGGCTTCATGATTAAGTATTAACGTAGAAGTATTTGAAGACATCCTATTTGAAATTCTCAACCTTATGTTTTACTTGAAACAACAGAAATTATGGATTGCGGTGTTATGAGTCCTCAATTGACTCCCGCCTCTAGGGCCTTATTTTAATGCAAATAGTGTCCTCGATTTAATGTATTTTTTTTTTGTTTTTTAGCTCGATAGCTGCAAAAAATTCTAAGTTTTTAGGTATTTTTCAAGATTTAGTAAGAGCATGGAAACTTGGCGCAAAAACGAATAAAATTAGAAGAAAGAGCTGAAGATAAAAGTAAAACAGCTTATAGCACACTTGGTGATACCCGTATAGAAAAAAAGTTCCGCCTTTAGTTATAGCAAGTGAGCCTTAAGGAGTGGATAAAAAAAAAATGAAAAAAAGCAGTCGTGCTTCGACGAAAAGTTCCACACAGCATTAATCCTCCCAAGTTGTTATAGAACGCATGGAAATAAAGTAAGGCACAAATGGCGACACACCAGAGAAAGGGAGGATCGCCGATCATGAAATAAAGATGCCGAAAAGGATCCCCTAGCACTAAATCTGAAGCCTATAACATACTAGAATTCTTTAATAATTTTGTAAAGTTTGTTTAAGATGATTGTAAGAGCGTGAAACATTAGAAACTTAATATTTTTTTTAAAACTTTGTTCTTTAAAGTTTTCTCTCAAAGTTTTGGACAGGATTTTTTAGGAAGCTAAGAAATCAAAGTTTATTCTTTTTCTTCCAATCTGGAAGTGGGTCTTCTCCATTTTACCTTTCTCTTTCCGTTTAATAGGTTTAATTTCCTTTATCCCATTTGATTTCTATATCATTTTATGTATATTGCATTATTTCATAATGTGTAGCGCTTACAACCCCATTCTTGTTGTGGTGCTTTAGCAATTGTGTGTTTGTTATTATTGGTTGCGGTTCTTGCTGCTAAAAGAAATTAGATTACATTTTATGATGACTTTTTTGACCTATTGGTCTGTGGTTTTACTTTACTGAGGTTTGTCCCATGCCCACCTACAAACACCACCCATGTATTTTTGTGCTTTCCAGAGAGGGAGGTCGCAAAATCAGACCACTATAATGATGGCAAAGGTGGGTAGAACACGCGGATTTTCTCCAGATGGTAAGACCTAGTCCTATATAAACGAACCCTCTATTGAAACGTCAGGGTGTGGGTAAGGCCGTAGACAGGGTTCATTTTTAGACTAGTGTTGTCCGAAAGAAACCCTTTTTAATATGGGGTAGTTGCTTGATGTCAGGATTTACTTCACCTAAACATTACCTCGTCCAACCATTTTCTTGTGATTTTACTATCAAAGCGTGTACCCCTTAGTTTGGTTCAACAATCTGTGGTCAGTACCCAAGACTCTCCTCCTATACATTTAATGCTTCCTTTGTTTTTTTCAATTTTATACTTGTGACAAACCCCATCCCCCCCCCCTTTTTGTTTGATATTTTACAGTTTTTGTGGTCACATAATTTTGTATTTGTATTTATCTTCTTAAATGTCCTGTCTATTCCTTATTAAATGGAAATTCTCCATTTGATCACGAAACTAAAGATCACAATTGAAACCATAAACCACCAGCGGTCCTAAAATTTTCCCAATTTTTTACTTGTTCCTTTCCGTTGTAACTAATCAATGCAATCTGTGGTAGTAGATGGATTCTACAAACCCATAGGTCGGAGCCAGCCTGGGTCACACTTGAACCCAAAAACAAAAAAATTGCACTTTTCCTTACTTTTAAAAATTTTTGTGTTAAATTTATTAACAAAAGGATTATTCAATCGATCTTTGGATGATTTATTAGCGGATTAAAATAGATTAAGTTGTTAAAGATTTCACATTAATAAGGGAACCTTTGTTTTGTGACAAGGTTTTTTCCCACTCATGCTTAATTACAATATTAAGGTCTAATCAATGATGATTTAATCTTGGATAAGAAATTGTAATGTGGTTTTCCACAGGATTCTGATCAATGCTATCTTTTATGACTAATTCCGTGGGGAAATTTACATAAAACCGCGACTATATTGAGAATTGGAGGTTCTCTTGTAAAAAGTGGTTTGGGTCTCTAGTAGAATTTCTTTTCCTACCATCCGTTCCCCATAGGCTTTTTCCTTATTGACAAAGCTATGATCAACACAAGCTAGAAGTTAAGCTCTTGTCCTTGCGAACTAAGGGAGTCTCATTTATGTCTGGAAGTAATACAACTTTATTTCGTGATATAGCTCAACATGATCTTATGCAGATTAATAGTAAATATCCGAAAAAATGATCCAACTGATTCCTAAATGTTTTTAAGAAGCTTTCTTTATGAATTCAAGATATATGACAATGTTCATGATCTACGAATTCCTTCTTAAATGTTATTACTTACTAGGTTTTAGCTTGGTCCAGCTTCTCATGTTTTTTGAATATATCCCCTTAATCATTACATCATGTTGAATTTTTATGACTATCCCTCACATCTTATACATGCCATGTGACTAAATGCATATTCGTATGTTAAAACTACATGTAGCCAATTGTTACCTTCTCTCTTCCATTCGGATAGTTTGATACTGTAAGCGATTTTAATACTTCATTGGGTCCTCATACTACGAAGACCATGTAACCTTTACTGCTTTCTTTTGTCTCTTAGGCTAGAATATTGTATGTGGTGTATGAGTTGCATTTTGACTAATCCTCTTGATGTCATATATGGTTTTTTTTCCAAGACTATGTTAAGAATTTCCATTCCCACCATTTCCCTTCCACGTTTAACCAACTTTCGACCTTTTTTATTCGTATGAGCCCTCTTTGCACTTTTGATCTTATTATATTTTTGTATATGTAACGGATCAAACCCTTGTATAAGTGTCCGATGTCCCCACAATGCCATTCGATCTAATGTGAATTTATGTCCTGACATCAGGATCAACTTATCAAACTTTCAAATCGTGTTATCTGGCCAAGGGCCACACGACCAGGAGGCTAAGGCTCACGTCCTTGGAAACTGACTAACACCTTGAAAATCAAGGGTAAAATCCTAGCACCACCGGATGCACTCAATAGGTTATTTGGTAAGTTTTAAATCACTAGTAGCAGTGTCCTCAGACTTGTTGAAAAAACCCCGAGCACATATCAAATGATATTGCTTACCCTACCTAAACAATTCCATATCCAACACTTCAATCGAGTAAGTTTGAACTCCATACGAGGTCATCTTTGAAAAGTGGTCGACCCCAAACCTATGATTAAGATAAAAATCCATTGGGCTCCGAGTCAGCCGATAGCGCTCTAGCTCAACAAGAAGGTTCTCTCCAAAACAACCATTATTTAAAATCTAAAAGTGTTAACCGGTATTTTCAATCCATGCCTATCATTCCAATTGCCTGATATTATACCCTTTGGAGTTGATTTTAGTCTTGAAAATAAAAGACCCATATGAATGTACATTTGGAACAAAACTCAATGAAGCAATAATAGATTCAAGAAGGAATCAAACTAATGCTCACATCGTACCTCTACATAAGACTCAAAACAAAATGTGACTAGATTTTTGCGAATGGCCCCGTGATATGAGGTAGTTTCTCTCACAATTGATCCCCAGCCTTTTTGACCACCCTTATTTATTATAATGGTTTGACCCTGTCATTTAAGTCTAATAGGATTCAAGATTTTGACAGTATTAAATCTACATGTCTTTTGACAAACATATTATGGTTATTAAAGTATTGCTACGGTTTTGATTACTGCACTGCAAGATATTAGATTACAATTGTTCTTAGTTTTTAGGTTTTTACTTTCTAGTTTTAGTAATTATTGTTGAATGAAAAATATTATCTTCCAAGATTTGTTCCATTAATAAGAGGATTATATTACTCTTTATTTGTATAATCTATATATTAGTTTAAATTATTTATTATTTTACTAGTAGTTATGAGTATATAAACTCCATAACTAGGGTTTGGACATTAAAGTAGGGATGAATTGACGATAAATTATTTTACAATAATAATCATGTTAGGAAGGGGGTCTTACTGTGGATTAAGTATCCTTTTACATACACAACATAAGTTTTTTCTTTTAATATTAGACAACATTAAACAAAGAACTAGGATCCTATTCTACTTATCGACAAAAACAAGGTTTAAGATTAGGAAAAATTAACATACTTTGATTTGGGTGGCTACTACACACCACTTCTGATAGTTAAGCTCGAAAGAGGATTAGTTTATCTGAGAATGTTGATGAATGGACAAATATATTTGACAACCAAGTTTTTTGATGTTTTTCATGGAAAAGTCCCGATTAAATTGATAGTAAAATATGATTTGGCTTGAGTTTCATATCTAAGATTGGTACCGTCGTTCACATTTAATTATTGATACATAAGTCAAACTGGCCAAGTTAGTTAGAATATTCCTTTAGAAAAAAATCCTTTTTCCAATGGTAGTTACGAATATTAATCGTCAACAACATCAAATTATGTATGAAACTCTAGTACGAGTCTTGTGGGATTCGACCTCATGCTAGTTGGGATAACTACTATCTTTATCAATCGAACCATATGAAATATTATTTTACTTTTAGTTTGGATGTGTTTTACATATTTCATATTTTGATAATAAATTTTTGAATATATATTTAAATTTCAATGTTTTTAATCATACTAACAAGATCGAGGGCTATACCTCTGTTTATGCATACATCATATACACAACATAAAGACTACAGAAGCGTAAGGGAAAGAGAAGTAGTAAAGGATAGACAAACAAGGGGTAGAATTTAACGAGTTAAGGTAACAAAATAAAAAGCACCCCCCAAAAAATGTTTTGCCTATAAACTATTGTTGTACCCTCAATGACCATACAAAGATTGTTTCTCCAGAAAAGAAGCAATGTAGCAGAATGGATTATTGTTTGGTTCGTAAAAAAGAAGGATTATACTTGCAGGTTGGAGCGTCAATACTGTTTAATTTTTCACAGCCAAAAAAACTGTACTTCGCCAAGTTCCATTATAAAAACCCTCACTACTACCTCAATCATAAAAGCTCTTCTGCCGTGCGATTGCAGCTGCTGTTCTTGCTTCTGCAATTGCTTGTGCATTTAGCTTCCCTGCTGGTGCTTGCCTTGAATCTTTTACACACAGGTTTCAAAAACTTTGCTTTCTTCTTCTCCCTTTCTAAATCGAAAACCCATCCTAAATTGAAAGTACAACAGCTTTGCAACTACGTACATAATTAGAACACCTGTTTGCGGTTTTTTAGGGTAGAGTAGTGAAAAAGTGTGTTGGGCTTTGGCTCATGTAGGGGTGACAATTTTAGCCGTATAATAAAATGCGTCCATTGTTTCCCCATATTTAATTTAATGACCTGTGAATTACTCATATGTTAATTGGTCAAATATGGGCTTCAATCTATTTTATGATCTCTATAAATATTGTCAAAATGGGTTGAAAATCTGTGTAATCCATATTAATTTGAATTCCCATCTAAGAATCATACTTTTATTATCACTAAAATTCTTAATTGTGCTAAAATATTAAAAAAACTATCATTAGTGTTCTTCTTAAATCAATTATTTATTAGACTTAATTGAAAAAACGATTATTTGTCTCTGAAAAACAAAAAAATTTAGGAGTAGTTGGTGGAAAGTGGGAGGGGGGTAAAATTTTTTTTGTACAAAAAAAAAAAGAATTTGGTTTTTTTAAAAAAAAAAAGAAACAAAATAATTAGTGGTAGTTTGGTGGAAGGGGGGGGGGGGGGGGGGGGGGGGTAATTTTGTGGTTAGAGGGGTAAACTTTTATTTTATTTTTGAAAATCATATTTTTTTTTTTTTGTTTTTTTTGGAAAACAAAAATAGTTTGTAGGGGGTAGATTGGTGGAAGGGTGTCGGCATTGGGGCAGGGGGTAATTTTTTTTATTTTTTTTTTGAAAACAACATATTTTTGGTAAGTGTGGAAAAAAAAAACAGGGTAGGTGTTGGTGATCGGTAATTTTTTTTATTTTATTTAAAAAAATATACCTTTCTTGATAATAAGCATGTTTGTCACTCTTTTTTTAGTCAAGTCTTCACTTATTTATTGTTTGAATTGTGAAAAATAATGTGATAAATAAAAAGGAATATGCCTAGAAATAATATTGATGTTTCAATATTTGGACTTGATTGACTAGGTATTTTTATTGCATATGGAGTAGTGATTAACTTGGTGTGATTATCCGTGACCAGCGCCATTAGCCTACCTTATTCGAGTGGTTACATTCGTTGGCTAATATCTATAACCCATAGAAAGGTTGGGGGGGGGGGGGGGGGGGTTCCGTGTCCCAATGGAGCGTTTTCACAAATATGTAGTTAATTAGAATTTCTTTCTAATTAGTGAAGCTAAGGAGATTTTACAACTTACGATAGAACATTAAAAAAAAAAGTGACGACACCAAGTGTTGTCAAATTTCGATTTTGTTGGGGGGTTTTGTTCATTAATTGTAAAGAATAAAAATTCGGGGAAAACAGTACGGCGGAGAGTTTTTAGGCTGTGACCACAATACAAGTTGATTAAGTCGTTGGGTACATGCTTTTTAATCACGGGATTGGGGGGGGGCAAGTAACATTTAACTAATGTTAACATTTTGAATGGAATAAGTTCCTTCCTCATCGAGTCAACTTTACCCCATCTCAAATGGTTTCCTCGAACATTCCATTTCCCCGACATGAAGTCCAACTTACGCCTTACCTCACTTACACTCTCTCGAGTTTGAGTGGAAGGATATGGAACTAGGGATCAGACTCTCGGCTGAATGCCATGTCCCCCACCCACTCCTTTGGCCACTCAGTTATTGGTCATGGTTTCGCAGAACCTCCCTCTCATCGTCGGGCAAGACAAAAAAGACATGGGTGGTTTTGTCATTGGCAAATACAAAGCAATTAATTAACCGCAAGCATGGGGTAAAATCATCATTAAAATCGAGCTAGACCTATAAGCAATACGAACCAACAATAATCTCAACACATTTTTCTAAACACAGCCCCAAGAAATGATGCGTTTTTTACCAAACATCATAAACACAAATTCAACTAAAATGATATTAAGTAAAATAGGTGTAAGAAACTTGAAACTTGATTTAAGCAAAGGAAAAAAGAGTGGAGAAGCCCAACTTCAAACTTAGGGAGATGAACTCCTAATTTCTTTCAAGTCTTCAAAAAAACATCTCAAACATGATAGAGAATACAACGAAAAATATGTCATAAGGTAAAAAATTCATAAATATTAAGATTCCTAGACATAATACCTAAGTCCCTATTATGATAGTTTAAGATTTATGCTGCGGGCAGGATCATTCCGACGAGGTCAGTTTGAGGTCTCTGGATGACTCTTACCTCCCATCTTCCATTTCATCTCTGTTTTTGTGTCTTGCTTTAAACATCCTTCATCTCTTGGAACATTCGGCGGTAAAAGCAATGGCTTCGCAGAAATGTTCGGCGGGTGCTATTGACAGCTTCTTTCTTTGCCTTTTTTTATCCTCTAATCAATTCCAGAGCTTTGATGTGCTGGAACAAAGGGGGAGGAGTATGTTCCCCCCGGCGACTCGCGAAGTGTGATTTTCAATTTGGTTTTTCAGCGTTAAAGAGTCTAATCTTTGGACTCATCAACACCCCCAAACTTAAACTCTGCTTGTCCCTCCAATAAGACTCAAGTTCACAATTCAAAAGATGTCCTACAACAAGTGCTACACAAGCTCAATCACAACATACAGAAAAATACTTATACTAATTGTGCAGGATCAAATTGGCTGTACTCACAAGATTCAGTTGTGACACCATTGCCAAACGATTCTCATGCTCAGATACTGCTACTATCTAACTTTACTCTCAACACACTATATTAATGCCCTCAACACAGAACGATTATATATTTTACGGATCGTGGTTTAATCAATTTTACAAGATTCATGCTCAAGATGCACACACTACACTAAACATGAATGAATTTCCATGAATTTTTCACCTATAGGTTTTACCCTTATTTCCAACAACAAATCTTTTCTGCTTACTCTACTCAAAAATCTTTTGAAGGCTTGTATGGGATTAATTTGCAAATGTATTTGTCATTTATGCCCACTGACTTTAAGATCCTCCATGAAGTGTGGAGCTCACACACACGTCCTTATTCTTCACCTTCTTTTATCAATGTCTTCTTCTAGTGTTCCTGTTTCTAGTCCCCATCACCTATTATTCACTTCCGTGGATTGCTTGAAAACAGCATTTCTTTTGTACTTTTATGTTGCAACTTTCTTTTCATTCTTTCCTTTTATTTTCTTTTTTTTTAGATTGGAGGTTTTCAATTTCTTTTGGCAACCTTCATGGTCCAAGAGATATTTCTGTATTGGGGCTTAGTAGCAATTATTGTCATTTGTGCTTTTTCGCTTAAGTTGGCAATTTCACTAAATCACAAGTCCATATAATTATATGTAGTGGGTTTAATAAAGTCTACATTTTCACAATGTTCTTCAAAGAAGGTAGAGCTCAGGGGGTGGTTCAAGAGAGGGTAACAATTCCAAGGGACCTCAAAGAGGTAATATATAAAAACTTGTCTCACCATTTACAAATTGCCTAAGATAATTACAGGAGAAGGCACTACATAATTGATTGGACTAACGGGGAAATTCTAGGTTTATTCATTGCATGGGTTCATAATAGATACTTACACAAGGTATCATACGAAATCCAAAAATTACGAAAAACTTTCTCTAATGTGGCAAGCAAAGAAAAACCAAAAGAAAAAGAAAAGAAAAAAAGAACATAACTAAATAAAAAAACAAATCCAAATCCAAGATACTGAAACTTTACACATGGCTAATCACACACATCGAGGTTCCAAGAGATTCATATATTGTCTATGCAAATTCATTTGGACCATCGTAGCCACCCATTCATCGTTTTGGTTTTATTGAGATAACATTAAAAGCATCAGTATTGAATCAACATCGGACTTTAAGTTGTAAGAGAGCAAGCACTTTCGACCAAGAGGTGGTAAAATGAATTTTCCGAAGGGATCAAAATTTTTCCACTCATTAAAATAACAAAAAATTAGTAAGCTTTAAACCATCCACGAAAAGTGTTGTAAGAACCTGCAATTTTTCAAACATACAACCTAAATTAATATATAAAACACAAACATCCATCGAAAGCAAATAAAAGTGACCCTCCTCCGCATAATAAGAAAATTGTTTTTATCCTCAAATGCACAATTAAATTCTTGTAGCAAAAGAAAGCAACAAAATAGAGTGTGGGTAAGAAGGGATCTTGCCGTACAACACTTGGGCCCCATCAATCGAGCATCAGCGCCACGAAGTGTCCATCGTGGAACATGATAATGGTCCCAGGAGTAGTAGTCTTCTGGTCCATTGATTAATGTCTCTTAGATTTTCTGCTGCCATATTAGCTGCAAATCATCCTTTTAAATCGGTGCGCTTCTGATGCCAGAAATGAGTTTAACAACACCCAACAACCACGATAACCACCCGCCGTAGAATCCACGTTTCCACGAAGGGATAGTGGGTCAATGTGAAACCTTCGGTTTTAACATACTTCTATCTTACTTTCTCGTTATTTCTTTGCTAGTTCCATCTTATTTTCATCTCGTTTTAAAATCTCATGCACTTATCTTTCTTGTTGGCATGTCTCTCCGTGCTATCTTTGGTCTAGCCATTTTTGCAAAGATTTCATCAAGACAAAGGTAGATAGTATTTAAATAGGAGCTAGGGGATTTTAAAATGTAGAATCACTTCGCCAAACTAGTCCAATGAAGTGTTCATCCATTAGGTGAATTTGCTGAAAGTAAAAACCCATAGGGTATAAGGGTTCACTACAAAGGGCTAAACATTGTGTGAAAAAAAGACATTCGGTGAGACGTGATTATATTGGCGCACCCAGACCTACCACCGAAAGTTTTACAATCAGGATCAAAAACTTGTTTGCGTTGAATTGAAGGTGAAGGGAACTTTAGGCAAACCACATAGTGGTTTTTGGAAGCTTGTCCAAGCTTACCAAATGACTCCCCTCACTCGTGCCCTATTTTTCAACCCATCCACCTAAGTTATTTGCAAACCCCTAGTAATTCAATTTAGACCTCTAACAAACAAAAATTCAGTTCAGCAAGATCACAAACAAAATGCACACGGTCCCAGGAGAATAATGCAATTCAATCAAAAGCACTGGCAACTGGGATTTTATTATTTAAAGAATTGAAGTGATCGAATGACAATCAAATAATTGCATTAATTCCATCCTCTTTGGGAGATATTTTGCATAACTTTCACAGATTCGAATATGAAAATGAAATTGAGTGCAGTTTTCACCGAAGAAAATACAATGGTCTAACTACAACCTTGTGATGCTGATAAAATTTACTGACAGACGCTAGTAAACAATGCAATCCAGATCCGAGCACTATCCCAAAAACTTGAATACTTCTACGTCCTAAAATGCAAAACTATTAAATACGTTTTTACTAGTGTGACGTTGTGAAGATGAAAAAATGAGCGACAACAGATTGAACTTTGGGCGTTTATACAATCTCTTTTAACGACAGAGTCGTATTCCTGACCATTTCCGAACTATATTAATTGTTGCCATTTTCCCCACCTCGACAAATATTGAGTGTCAAATGTCCTCGCCAACTGTAACTTCTTCTTTAACTCACGCGGGAATCCGAACCGGTGGTCTTTATTGAGATTGCCAACCTATTTTGTGATGCACCACTAATTTTTCTTAATACAGGGATCCCGATTTTTAGGGGATTCAAGCTGAAGGTGGCCTTGAATCAAATGAAGGAGAATCGGGTTCACCGCCATGTCGGTCGTCCCCTACCATACTTGTTGTTGCTTGCATGCACTTATTTGGATCACTTTCCCTAACTTCAACCTTACAAACATTACGCCATTATTTTTTTAATAAATAAAAATATTAAGGGTTTTTGGGTTGCCCCCCTAACATCGTCTTAGTTAACGTCCACTCGCACGACGAAGTCCACTTTAAACATTATCCTTGGGGTTAACCACAATAAGCAACTAGGTAGAAGCCAACTTTGCTATATTAAATTAGTTGAGACGATATAATGACCCAGTCAGGGTTCTATCTATTTGATCGAAACTAAGTGGGAAATGCCGGTCGGGGAGTAGGACACACATACCCTTTCATTTTTCTCAACATCACTCGTCCCGACCCTCAAAATTTTTTGAGGATACGTGAGAGCAATATCCTCATACCTTCCCTTTCAAAATTCCCCTTGTAAATCTAGAGCTAGTTGGAGGCGATCTTCCCTATCATTCTCTCTCCCCATATTTACAATTTTTGTTTAACGTCTGTCCATTCACGATCTCTAAAATTTCTGACCCTTTATCTCTAGCAAACCCTATTATTTACACTTTGCCTTCGGTAGTTTTACTGATAGGCACCACCTTTGGTTGGCATGTTCACTCCTCATTATATATGCTTTCAATACTTAAGTTTTCACTCAAGATTTTTGCTCCTAACTCCCACAACATTGACACCATATACCAAACGAGCACAACCACCCATGAATTCTTCGATAGAACTCAGTTGTGTTATAATCTTTGCGGTGTTTTGTCCTCTCTCATTCCTCTTTTTCACTCTGCTCCTATATAGGTGGAAGATAAACAGTAGAGACCTGGTCCTCGTGCTTGTACCACAAACCTTGTTTTGATTGTTGTCATGCCCAATTTAAAATTTACTTTCTGCTGCATATGGTTATGCATTAATCATCCAAGTGAGAGTTTGGCGTCGACTCCTTTGTATATGAGTCCAAGCTATGATAACTTTTGAGGTGGACGTTATAGGTCGACCATGGGTCGGGCGTTGGCGCACCATCTGTTTGAACCCCAACCAGGTTTTCATGAAGAGGCTCTCCATTCAAGCGCTTAATTCTCTTAATGTTCATCCCATAGTGATATCATCTCTTCGAAGGAGGAAAAATCGCACAAGGTGAATGTATTGACTAGATCCTCCCATGAAGTTACCAAATTTCGTGATAACTCAGCTAACAACTAAGTCTTGAGAGATGTTTCTGAAAGAGAAGGGACCAAAAACATCTATGATGTTTCAAATATTTTTGTGGATCCAATGAGCCATTACTCAGACTAGTCCATTGATTGAACTAGTTGCAAGATATTTCTCCTTACATAGAACACTACATGCCCTAAATAAGGGGTAGCGATGCTCTGACCCCTCCCATGAGATTGGGTTCCATTGACTTTTTCTAAATTGGGCATCGTTGAATTAGCAATGTCATCCTTGGTGGGCCCACAATGGCTAATCGTTACATTCATTTACATTTATGGTTATCCTACTTTCAACAGATACAATTAAAACAAAGATACCACTTAAGTAAGTAAATTTTCAACTAATAAGTATGAAAACGCAAGTGAACTATAACTTCTCAATAACAACACCACTCCCCCACACGGCAGCGGCACCATTTTGATACTTATTGACAAACAAACTAACAATACGTTTCGAGGGTCTACAATCATCGTTAAATATAGTAACTCAACCAAGTATTTAGTTTTCATTTTTTCACTGGAACAGTTTTGAGAATATGTAGTAGTTTAATTAGAATTTCATTCTAATTAGTCGTATCTAAAGATATTTACCTAATAAATACATTTTAATTAAAGGGGGTTGACTCCATTTGTCAAATATCGATTTGGGGTTTGTTCACAAGCATAGTAAGATTGTAAAAAAATACGGAAAATCAAGCATGGGGAGAAGTTATGGGGTGTTGAACGCAATACAAGTTGAGATAGAGCGTTTGGGTACAGGCTTTTCTAGGAAAATTAGCACGATAATAGTGACTAAGGCTAACCTTTAGATGGAAATAAGTTTCTCTCGCTAGAAACAACCCCATTTCAAATGGGTTCCCCTCCCGAACCCTATTTTCCCGCATCAATGCCAACCTCACCTTACCCCCATTCACTCTCTTAATCAGAGGTAGGATATCGGACTAGGGCGCACCTCTCGGCTGAACCTCAAGTCGACCCACTCTATAAGGGTCATCAGTCAGCGGTCTTGGTTTTGGCGACCTCCCTCTCGGGCAAGTAAAAATACAGGGTAGTTTGTATTTACAACTACACATCCATTAAATTAAAGCTCACCACTTGGGTGAATTACCATTAAAATACGTCTAACCTATTTCAAGAAAGATCCAACATTAATATCAACACATATTTGCAAATCCTCCCCAGAATGGGGTTTTTTATCCCACACAGAAATAAATTATAAATTCACCTAAAATGATATTCAATAAAATGAGTATAAGATATTAAACCTTGATTTAAGAAAAGGATAAGAATTTGCGAAGACCCCTTCAAACTTAGGAATATGACTTCCTTTCTTTCGGTATTCTTTCAAAAATCCTCTTCCGAACTTGAGAGAAATACAATAAATGAATCTAAGTTCCAAACTATAATAATAATGCTCAACTCCTCTACTCAAAGAACAACTAGTATTTATATTTTCAGATCTAGTTTGCGGTGGATCACTTACTAAAGGTAGTCAAGGTCGCAGAATGACTCAAAGACTCCCATCTTTATTTCATTGTTTTTTTCGTGCTTGCCTTTCATCAATCATCTTCATTTTTAGACCATTGGGCGGTGGTAGCACTGCTTCAAGGAACTGGTCGGGCGGTGGGCCGACTAGACCTTTCTTCGCCTTTTTTTATCCTCTTTCTTCAAGCTTCGGTTTTTGGAACCAAGGGGCGGCGATTCCTTGAGAGACTCACCATTGTTCTTGGTGATGCTCAATTATTCAATTACTTCGTTCTTTTCAATCAGCCTTAGTTATCCATGCTTGCACTCAAACTACAAATATGTAATATTAATGAGGTTCAATAAGATATTGAGACAAAATAAGCATTTGGGAGGACACTTTCTCTATCAAAATAATATCTAAATTACTCCAATATGTGCATTCATCACTTGTGAAGGTTACAAGAAATCTTAGGTAATGAAACATTTACTTCTATAACATATTTATGAGATATGTAATTGGCAATAAATGGGTGGTTTTGTTCTCAAAAATATCCTGTTTGTAACATTAAGTCTTTGTGATGCAGATTTGAAGTGAATTACTTTTATCAGGTGACCCTATTTCTTCCATGAGTTATGTCTTTACTTTAGGTGGTGGTGTTTTTGTTTGGAGAATTAAAACATGTAATCTATAATTGTTGACTCTATCGTGGAGGCTGAACTAATTTTCCTTAGCTTCATTTAGTGAAGAAGCGACTTTGTTAAGATATTTACTTATTTTAACTACTTTATGTAATGTTAAAAAAATCAAGTCCCTCCATTTAAATTTCATTGTAATGCACTGCTGTGTTGGTAGAGTTTATAACTGTCACTAACTATGGTAATCAGACCGATACAAGGAGGAAAACACAATGAATGTTAAGAATCGTCAATTTGACCAAACTTGTTCATCAATGTTGATTATGTCAACAAGTCTTGTGTTTCTCTGCGATCCCTTTTAAGCTAATTCCTTAACGAGAAGCAAACGATCTGGAGAACAACATTGTGGGTTATGGGATCTAAAGCATCCTATGTCCTTGGGGTCATATATGAAGGAAATCCCAAAATGAGGACTAGAAAGCGTATAATAGAGAATAACTCTAACCACTTTCAAAGGTAAAGAAAAAATTCATAGGATGCCTTGTTGTTTGAAAAATGCTCGATTTTTTATTCTAAACCACATTTTGATTGCCATTTTTCGTTGTAATTTATGAAGGTTAATAGTTTTATGAAATCTTAATGAAAATGTGTAGCCCGTATTGGTGGAGTGTAAAAACATACATGAGCGCTCTAAAATATTTTTACTCTTATGAGTATGGAAGTAGGCCACAGCTTGCGCTCTAATAAAGATTGTAATTATATCTCTATGGAAATTAGGCAGCTTCCTAATGAGAATTGAGCTTATTCTCGAAGCATTCAGACACTACTATACACGGGCCGTACTGTGGCTGATTTTTTAAAGCTCATGTAGGCACCTTGATTATTGTGTGTGACTGGATATTTTATTCCTTTAGGCAATCATAGTTCAAACTCTGAGACCACTCAACCCTATGAAAAGTTACTATTTTACTAATTGGAGGTTCAAATGAACATCACACCTTCGTTATGCATAATATCCATTACTAAAAAAGGCCACAAAAGACCTAAAAAGATACCTCACGAGGTTCCTCTTTCGGAAAAAGAGACCACCGAAAAGAGACCTCAACGCTAGGTCATTAAATGCAGTCACTTTTTTTACAGACACCTCATAAGTGTAGCCAAAAACGGAGCCTCACGAGGTCACAACAAATTATCTAATTTTTTAACAACACAAGATACTCAATCAGGTCATACTGTATTAGTTAATTTAATTTTATATTTTTTCCTATAGAGACCGCATGAGGCAAAAATTTATTATATTCTTTAATTTTATATTTATAAAGAGACCTCATAGGTCGCTAAGATATTATTTAATTTTATTTTAATTTATTTTAATAGTGAGAACCTCAATGAGTCTCTGTTCTGCAGTATTTTGTGGAGACCTCGTGAGGTCCCATAATGAAATTTAACGGAAATATTATGCAGAATAGATCCCTTTCATGAGGTCTCTTTTCTGCATTTATAAAATATAAAATGTTTAATTAGAGACCTGATGAGGTCTCTATTATGAAGTAGCCTGAAAATTAATACAATTGGAGACCTCCTGAGGTTCTCTTTTTTGCATTTAAAAAATAGAAAGTGGTAATGAGAGACCTCATGAGGTCTCTATATGAAATATCTGGAAAAATTATGCAAAAAAGATCTCATGAGGTCTCCTATATGAATTATCTAATCTGGAAAAATTAATGCAAAAAGAGACCTCATGGGTCTCTTTTTCGGTAAAAAACTGCAAGAAAATGATTATTTTCTTCGGCTTCTTCATCAGCTGTCATTTTAAATTCAGTACCCAAGTCCATCTCAAAGAGCTTCCAAAACCAATTGAAGCAATACATTTACTAATATTCCTCTTATCAACTCTTGCAACCGCACTTCAACCTAATTATCATATTAACAAAGACATGGGGATAGCCATTAAGTTTATAAATAAATTTTCATTCAAACGTTATCATGTATTCACAAACAAATAATTTCCATCACAAAATCATAAAGTTACAAAATGATCCATAAGTTAACGATCACAAGTCTAGAACTACACTAATGTGGTAGTGTGGTTTGCCACATAATCATCACTTTCTTCATCACTACTAGTCTCAATGAGTCATATGTCTTTGTTGACCAGACATTGGATTTAAGTAGGTAGATTGAGGATGTCCGATGAGGGAAAGTGACATCACCAGAACAAGGGGGAATCCCGCTGAGGCAAGTAATGCATCGAATTGAGCCATAAGACCCGCAACTGTAAATTTAAATTCCACCCCCGCCTTTCCCTCCCCGTGATTCTTTGGCTTGGCTAGATAGCTCAAACAATCTTTTTCTTCTCCATAGCCCTACGTTGAAAAGGAACACTTATCATACCACTATACACTGACCGTTGAAAAGGATCTAGTCTTTTTGCATATACTTCACAAAACCTGAACCTTCGACCAATTCAGTCTTAGCCCCATTCGACCAAAATTAGTCCATATTCTACATCTAACTACGATCCATCTAACATAAGAATCATAAATTAATTTGTCAAGCACTAACACAATAGTTACAAATTTACTTCTTATAACCAACTTAACAAATTTCTTCTAATTCATATTAGTCAGTTTTTAACTAAATTCTAATACTATATTAACAAGTTTAACTTATTAACTAACTTAACAAATTTCTAAGTTTAATTAGTTTAGTTAACTTAATACTAACCACGATAGGACAAAGTTTTTACAAATAATTATTTCTAAAATTAAAAACTAAGTGTCAACACTAGATGGCACAAATTGATTTTCAAAAGCCAATTAATTTTGGTCATCAATAGGATCAACTAGTGTTTGTACTTCTGCTTAACAATAATTATTTCTAACATTTAAAGCTAAGTGGTAAACACTAGATGGACACAAATTGATTTTCAAAAGAAAATAAATTTTTCCATCAATAGGATCAACTAGTGTTGGTTTCTTAGCTTAATAAATCATATTGTCTAAATTTTTAAGCTAAAGTGTCAACACTAGATGGACACAATTGATTGTCAAAGAAAATCCATTTTTTTCTCAATAGGATCAACTATTGTTGGTACTTATCTTAAACAAATTATTTTGGTGATATTTGGTTTTCTCATTTGTAGTATATGAAATACTTTAATTATGTAAAGGGATTTGGGAATTGTTGTTGATTCATGTTCCATCTCTATATTGTATATCATTCTACATCTCACTATTTATTATATTTATACAATTAGACATCTCATACTCCTATTGTACTGCAACTTTCATTGAAAAATTATATTACTTGAAACATCAATAGAAACACATCATGCCGTGCCAATGTTTTTCTCAAGAACTGTTATAGAATAACTCATCTCACGACTGGCATAAAAATTTCAATTTCTGGCAACGAGATAATGGTTTATTTGTGGGGTCCTTCAAGCTACCTCGCAGTATTCTAAACGGTAAAGGAGGTAAGAGAGTTACATCCAACAATAGATAATTCACAACCTGCTCATTCCCTAAAAAAAAGAGGTGTCTCAAAATAATAAATTTTACCTGGAGATGGAGGCGCTGCTATCTTCGGAGCTACTGCCACACGCGGCGGCGCGAGAGCTTGCGATGAGCGAGACGGTCGACAGAGAGCAACGCGCGAGAGGGTCAACAGAGAGCGAGGGGTTGACGAGAGCGATGAGCAGAGGGTCGACAGAGAGAGAAAGAGAGAGGAGGTCGACGACGAGAAAGAAGAGAGGCGGCGTCATCGACGATCGACTCCACGACGAGAAAAGAGAGAAGGCGCGCGTTCGACGAGGTTTCAGTGAGAAAGAGGAAAGAGGTCGCGCAGTCGACCAAAAATATAAGAGAGAGGGAGAAAGAAGCTTATTTTAAATTTTTGCTAGGTTTTTGTTTTTGTTTAAGAGACCCTCATTATGTCCTCTAACTTTTAAAATATCAATTAAATTAAATCATTAGTTTTATTTAACACGTATAGCCTATGCGGTCTCTAACTTGTTAATTAAAAATAATAATTAAATTTAATTGAATAGATTAAAAAATTAGAGAACCTCATGAGGTCTCCACTTTTATGAGAATTAGATAGAAAATTTAAATTTTTAAATAAGTCTGGTAAAAAAAAATTATTTCCATTAAATGACTCACGAGGTCTCGCTACATAAAAAAAATTAAAAGATATTAATTTAAATAGCGACCTCATGAGGTCTCTTATTATTTGACCTATTTGGAGTCTCCATTCTAGGTACTCTTTTTTGGCTTTTTTTATGTATGGAGTCTTTCCTTCAATTGAATATCTCTTGTCCAATATTTTTAATGATTGGGTGATTAATAGTGTAAGCATTTTTACTATTAATTATTTTACTACTTTTGAATTTCCACTTCAACAATTTTTTTTTATTAGAGTAACTAGCCACTTTGTGGCGAATATATAGCATTGGGTGCCTAAAAATACTCAATGGTCAATAATGACCATAGGCATAAAGAACATATTGATTTACGAACGTGCCAAGGAACGTTGGAAATGGTCCTTAGTAACATCTCCTCAGCTAATTCATAATTGTTTTCCGCTTCACCATTATTATCCTCGCTTTCCTCTTGTATTCCTTGTAACTTTGTAACTTCTAGTACAGTTAATCCTTTTGTATTTACTACAAACAACTACAACCGTTTATCTTTCTATGAATTGGTAGGAGACTTTCCCCTCTACTAAGTATTTTCTGGTTCATTCCATACGTGTATAAGAGATAATATTTACAATCATCCTCTTTTGATTGTTTCTTAGACTTCATACTCAAATTGTTGATTTCTGAAAACGTGTTATCATGTAAATGGAACAATTATTTTTAAAATCTTTCAAACATTGGAAAATCATTTAGAATATCTATTTTTAAATTTAACTTATTAGCATGTTCTTAATGTTTTTTTTGTTATCCTTGTTTCAGAGCATTGTCTACATAATTGGAATGGATTGAGGTCGTTGACAATGTCGAAACCGTCAGTCCACAACATTGTTTCTCTCCCCCCCTGGAATCTAGCTTCTTTGGGTCTCTATTTTTGTTAGATAGAGTTACAATATGATGACTTGTCCTAGAGTAAACCCATTCTCTTAGAGATCTTTCAACTTTCTCTGTAGTTTGGCCTTTTTGTAAGTGGACCCCGACACATTATCTTTCTAATTTACATAACCAATTGTTATAATTCCAATCAGAGTACTTTTCTAAAAATCATGTATATGTATTGTATGGCTGATTTTTTTTTATTAAGCATCTGCTCCAATGCCCTACCCATTGCATCTTCACTATCAAATTGTAAATGCAATAGTGATGCCAAAGGTTTTGGGCTAAAAATAATTCTATGAAGAAATTTCGGAAGTCCCTTTCAAATTTTCACCGGCCTTATTTAGGAACCTAGATCAGAGATCATTGTTAGAGTTAGCGATCATGTATTTTGTGTATATTTCATGAGACTTCTTTTCTCCTCCGCGCAAAGAGAAATACATATCCACTCTAAATTTTACTTGATTTCATATAGATGATCCAATTTTTTATCTTTAAAATCCTTTCACCACTGTTAAGCTATTTTTAATAACGCAAACATACTTTGACTTTTCAGAACCCCAACCTCTTTTTTATTGTCATCCAACGAGTTTGAATTGAGATTATTTCTGAAGCCGACTCAGTTTATTAATATCACATGGTTATATTTGATCGCGTACACTTTCTTATTTTACATCATACATCCCAATACTCTAGGTATCCAAGTTGAGTAACTTTAACTTCATTTTTCTTTTTGAAGTGGGCAATCTCACATTACTGGTGTCTTTGCAATATTTAAAATCAAAATATTTTAACTAGTCAAGTACCTTACAATGAGATTGTAACAATGCTAAATAATTGGGAGTTCTAATGTTTCTATACCACCTCATATTACATCAGCAACTCCATGATCATTCACATCAAAGTTGTTTTCTAGCATAGAGTTATAGCATTTATATCAATTAGTGCTCTTCGAATGATCACATATCACCATATCTAACAAACTATGACCTTGTGTTTTTATTAAGTAAAACACCAGTTATCACTCCATCATTCTACAACTAACTTTTCCCAGCATAGTGTTGTCAAAGTCTTGTTGTCATTGTTTGGTGCTTATTTTAGTCCATCAAGTGATAAAAAAAAGGGTGGACTAAACAAGTTCCTACACTTCTTTTATTTACACGGAATTGAAAAACCTGGTTTTGCATATAAATTTCGTCTTCCACAATTTCAATTATGAAAAAAAATGTTCACATATTTTATGAATTTGGAAGGTTAATATACCCAATCTACTAATTCAATTAACATCCCAAGGAAATGTGGTGTAGGTATCGCGAGGAGTATGTGCGAAAAAAAAAAAAAACCCAATTATTTTATAAACACTAACCAAAAGTATGATTGTCTTTGTTCAATAGTTCCATTGAAGTTACAATTCCTGCGAAGATGTATTTTGAATCAAAAGGATATTTTCTGGAAGAAAATCCAATTACCTCCAAATATGGTTTCTCACGGTGATAAATCTAATAAGTGGCACCATCTTTTAAAAAAAGATGATCTACAGTAGAAACAAAGAAATGTTACAAAATATTATTCGAAAGAGTAGAGTCAGTGGACTTTTAGTACACCTTTATATCTATTTATAAGTAGATTCTTTTTATGTCACGTTTTGTAGACCCTTCACTAGACGACTAAATTCTTATTTTACAGTCCACTAACAAAACTATTTGATTCCTTTCTAGGAATAGGAAACTTGGAGTTCGGCAAGACACCAACAACATTAAAATAGTACAAGTTGGATTTTATACTTTTTTATTGACTAGATATGGTCCTGAGCAAAGGGAAATTTTTTACTGTTTTTCTTTTTCTACAAGGGACAACGTTATTGTCCCTTTTTTCGGGTGAGGATTAATTTCTCTACACAAGGTGTGGAAAACTAAACTTATAAGTAATGTAGTCATCATTTCCTCAAAAATATCAATTCTTTCAATTATGCCATTCCTGTTAGATGAGGGATTAAATCTATTTCAAAACATATCTGCAAAAGGAGATTTATATTCTTTTCCCTATCAAATTCTATCCTCTTTCCAAAACTAATTTTCAACTTCAATATGGTATGTACGGATATTTTAGTGCTGCATTCGTATATTCAGTATAGACATAGTCGCTTCTAACTGGCAATCGGCAAATGAATGAAGATATGAGAAACATTTTTCCACCATGACGTGGTGTGACTTCAGAACACAAATTGTTAGGTTAAATCAACTCTAATGATTAAAATTTATTTCACACAAATTTATATAGAATGCTCATCATACATAGATTTCACCACAAACTCGCTATTTTTATGTATTGCATCTCCACTTAGAAGAATTTCTATGTTGGCATTACTTTCATTACTTGGTTCCTGTAATGACATGCCCTAAGTGTCAGGTCACAATGTTTGAAACTTCCAAGAATGTAAGAACAATAAAAATATTGAGTGAAAAGCTCTCTGCAGGTAGCTTTTCTCAGAAACATATTGTTCCAACTTTATACATTTTTGTCTCATCCAAACACTATTTAGAGTCAACACCTGTAAATGTCCCATTTGTAAGAAAGACCTTGATAATTATAATTCGATTTTTATTGAACTATGATGAAAAAAGTTTAGTCGGTCATATAGGGTAACACATTCAACTGATTTTTTTACAAAATTGACAAATGCCTAATGCCCCAATTATCATGTCTATACAAATAAATACATTGAATAGACTGAGTGTTAATGAAAAGTAACAAATAATTAAGCGAATTTTCATTAAAATATACAATAATTTTGAACAGTATAAACATAGTCATACCATATACTACTACAAGTGAAACTCAACAACCACAATAATCAATCTACTCCAAGAAGTCTGTGGGTCTCCTAAATACAAAAGATCATGGACTTATATCTTGAGGACAAGTTAATTTGACACTAAGTAATTTTATTTTTGTAATAAGCAAAGAAACCCACACATTTTAATCATGATCTCAAAAAAAAAATGAAATGTCTTCTAAAATTAATTTATTCCAATATTTTACCGGACTATCAAAAAGTTCATTGGAAGCATGAAAACCTTTTTCTGGAAATATATCTACGACAGAAGATCGTGATTCAATTCACTTTGACCATCCTTACATAGTTGTTCCAAAGTTTTTTCCATATGGAAACCTCTTGTTGGCACAAATCACCAACTTTAATTCAACTATATTCAGAGAAGAAAGGAAACTTGAAATGTTTTATTCTACAACAATGAAACACACTCATATTTCACAGGGAGTACAAAACTACAAGGTTTTTTCCCCCAAACGATATAACAGTACTTTAGATTATTCAGATAGAGCTATGCTATTTGAAATAGCCTGCAAACTAAAACATCTTGATGATACTATTTAATCAACAAAAAATTAAATCTCTTATCGCAAACGAAAGAATTTTAAATTCGAAACTATTTACAAGGAGAATTCATCCAAAAACATATGGTTTGCATATCTTTTTCGAGCACAAACATGATAAATATCAAAATTGTTAAAACTCTTAGAAATTATTTCTCTCTTTAGATTAAAATAAGAAGCGTATTGTGGGTTAATATTTAACTTAAATACCACTAATTTCTTCTAGTAGATCTACTTTTACCTTGCTAAAAGCACGAATTCTTAAAATGAAATGAATAATCTGATACTTCCATGATCTCTTCTTCTCATTGAGTAGAATAATGAATTACAACAGTATAATAGTTTTCTATGATTGTTACATCTTTGTGTTTCCTAATATACGTGCGAATTAAAACTTTGAATTAACTTTGTAAGAGACAACAAAGTTTAAAGAGATTTTTAAAAATGGAAAATTAAATGGTAGGACAAAATAGAATACGCAACAAATTGAAAGGAGGATAAAAATATTTTTCCAACAAGAAAATCGACAGCTCACTAAACGCAAATTTGTGTTAGAGAAATTACTCTGTCAAGTACGCGAGGTTTATGGAAATATATTTTTAGGATAGACAGACATACTCACAAGTGAGTGGACCTACCGAAAATATACAGTGTTGTAATGAACCACTGAAAACCTAATTACACTAGAGAACTAGATTAGAAGTAGTAGTAGTAGAAATCCTTTGAAATAAAATAGAGGGAAATTCCTCAATTGATAGAGGAAAACAACTGGTATTGTTGAAAATTCTTATTGTGCCTTATCGGGAAAGGTCACAAAACATTGGAAAAAGCCAACTTTTCGGGTTGTTCACAAACTAGTCATAAAGTCACAACTCTTTCATACAATACATCTCTCATAAAAGTCGTAATGCTTTATTGTTCATTCCACCTTTTATTTATACATCATATATTTGCTTAATGTTCTGAAAATCTCATCATTAAGTTCAGATTTATATTCAACATCATTATTGACATTTTGCGTAAATTTTTTGAATTTTTTATGTTTAATCTGGTGTATCTTTTTATGGGTTTGTGTATATGGTCGGTTTAATGGTTGTCTATTCAATGCCATATCGACTTTGTTTGCACTACTACTGTTTTGCATAACTTTTAGCATTTTCTAGTTGTTTAATAGGGACTAAGGGGTCAAATATTTTTATACGAAAATTATGGTTCTGTAATAGTACAGTAAAAACCAAAATAGAGGCGACATGTTAAAACAATATGGTCCTAAGACTGTCAAAATAATAAGAAAAGAAGGGTTGGGAAGAAGTTTCCAGCTCTTAAAAACGAAAAAAACAAATGTTGTTGAAGAACCCTTATGTCGAACTTGGATTCTAATACAAGGACGGAGATGAAACTACGAGGAAGCATAGTGATTAATATAATTAGGATGGTATGAATCAGCGAAGAAAAAATTGACAGTAGGAGATTATATGGAGAGTAGTAGAGAGCTAGAGATAGAAGGTGAGGATTGATGTGACACATTCTCCTGCCACTTTGTCAAGAGGAAATCTTGCTACGTCGTGTTCATACGACATGGATTGATTATTTAGTATTGTTTCCAATGAAAATTTCTTTGAAAACAAGGATGTTTATAATCGTGGATTTAGAAAAAGTTTTAGTTCAAGAAAAATTTATAGGAACATCACAAGGTACTATTCTTACCTTTGAGACATATTCTAGAATATTCAAGTTCACAACGGATGATGGTCCTATATTTTTTGCGATAGTGAAATAATGAAGAGTGTCTAGAGACGTACAAATGTGTGAATGATAAACATGATTATATTGGCTTAAGAGAAGCCTTCAAGTAATCACGGAGGGAGAAGTTAAAGTAATGGTTCTGCTACCCAGATTGAGGGTGCAAAATGCGAGAGTGGCTTTGGAAGGTGAGAAGTTCATACTAAATTTACTAAGATGAAGAACATACTACTTACAAGTGTATGAGTTTAATTAAGGGGTACCAAATGGAATAAGGAGTAGAAGTTGAAGTGAACTTAAGTGTTTTCGTCTACTCGATTTTTGATACCTATGATATATCGAAGATTGTGATTCAGAACCACACTAAGATGTGTGAATGATTAGATTTTCTTCAAGATTGATTGCTGAGAATGAGAGTCGTAATCTAATAATGATATATTTAAATACAAAATCTACTTGAGGAAAAGATGATTTGTTCCTGAAAGAGGATAGGCATGATACGTCTCTATGGCTCCCTGAACTGAGTCTGTACTCATTCTAACTTACTAGCTGTATGACCCGTGTCCCGCTGTTATAGCAATGCCAATAAGGGAAAATGGTGGTGGAAAAAAAACCATTTTGTAGTTAGTACTAGGATTTTGCAATCTATCCAGATTTTTGAGTAATAAAAGTACTTGAGGTGACAGGGAAATCTAGGTATGCGATCTAATAAATCTAAATAGATTTTATTTAATGTGTGTGGTAGATAACTCATGAGGAATCGTTCGACGGTACAAAATGATTTATGGGTTTAGAAGTCAGTTCGAATGATCTTAGAAGGAAGGGTGTTTTTCTGAACGTAGGGAACAGAGGTTGTGTATAATTGGAAAACTTTGAATTTCGCCAAATGAAATCAATGGTTAATTTGTGATGCTAAGCGAGATATATCGATGTTAGTTCTAGAGGTTATAGAGACCGCTGTTTACAGACGAGATGGGAGTTTATATCGGAAATTAAAGAGTGGGATGTCTATTACAAAAATCTGGTGTAGCAGGGACAAGTCGCTGCTGTAGAATCGTTGCTATAGCGCCATAACTGTGGTGGTAGATGGAGCATGAATAATTAAGTAGTTAAGTAAAATCTCTAAACAACCTTATTAGACACTTTTGTTTATTGAGTAAGTAACAACCCAGGCGACTCTAACTCGTTTTTCCTCCATTTCTTAAGTATAAAGGTAAGATTCTGACTCTCCAAATCCATTTTGATTCGTGAATGTAAATAGAATGGGTCAATATTTGATGGAAAGCGGAGTCATGATATTTCTTATGATGGAAAAAACCTTAAATGGTTAGTTGAAATCATGGGTTTGATCTCGGGTTTAAAGAATTGTGACGAATCAGGAGTAAGTACAATAAATTAAATGGAATTTCGCGTTGTTTTGATGGTTTAGACTGAGAACAAGCTGGTACGAATCGAAATAGGAGTATCAAGTTTCTTAGCGTTTTAATCTATTTAAGTAGTCGATGTTGACGATTAAGAGGATTGTATGATATTTGTTTGTACTTGCTTTCATTAATACACTTGTCGATGCAAAATTTGCAAAATATCAATCACACTTGCTGTAATTGATTATTTGAATGATGTTTCCATGAAATAAAAGATGTTAAGTATTATCCTAATTGAGATACTTGTGATTGATTTTGGTGTGTATTTCGGGAACACAAATTTTCAGTTCAAGCAAGATAACATTGATTGGGTTGCCCATTTTCGCACAATATAGGCCGATCATGTTTCCACTTCCGGAAAAACCATGGGATTTAGATATCAACATTCCATCAAGATAGCTTTTTGTGTTAGGTTTCAGAGAGGACCAATGAATGCGAAAAGATCAAATAGATATAATGTACAAATATTTTTTATTGGTCGTAGTGCGTCTCTTGAGGTACAAACAACAAATTAAGCTGAGGGTGTGATAACCTTGTTTCACAGTATTTTTAATGCTTTTTCCTTTCCGGTTAGTGTGTCCAAAAGCCTTTTTGTATAATTTTTATGTAAGTTCTCTTATTTGCAAGCAAATCTGTCCAATCCAAAAGACTTAAATGCGCGGGTTTTTGAGAATGAAATGCAAAAAAGTACCACCTACGGAGCTTGTTGACGGTTCTGTCATGCCATAACGGTCCGTACGTTGTGGCATGTCATGAAGCTAGTGAGGAGATGGGAAGTCTACCAAGTGGGGTTCGGAGTGTGTGACGGACCGTCGTATCCATGGACGGTCCATCCTTCTAATTGTCATGGAAAATAACAGAGAAGTAGTCCTAGTACCCAATGTTCCAAGAGTTCAAGTGTTATGGCAGGAGAATCGCGACAATGTCTGTGCCTGGACGATCGTCATACCTTCCCTTAGAGGATAAGAAAAGAGCAGAAAGAATTTGCACAAGTATGGGATGACGGAGTCCATGAAGGCGTCCGTGGACACGAGTGACCGTCGAGAGGTCCGTCAATCCCAGCCGCGTTGTGATAGATTTCCAGCGCAATAGAGCCTCTTCAATTATATTTTGTTTTTTATAAAATTTCACAAAACTCATTTTTGGGTTAGAGCTCTTTGGGTATTAGACACTTATTGTTACACTTTGGTTAATTAGTTTTGTTGGGATTAGACTTGGTGATTTATGTACACTTTGGAGAATCTTTAGTTTCAATTAAATTTTAGTAATTAAGTGTTGGTGATTTTGTTTGATTAATTATCGTGAACATTGGATTGTTTTCTTTTCATCAGAAGTAAGTGCATGAATCCTTTATATTACAATGTGACTATTGTTATATGGACTATGGTAACTAAAATCCATAACTAGGGTTGTGGGAACAATAGGAGAATAATGAGGTAAAATTAACTAAATAACAATTCTAGAATAGTTGTGCTTGCAGGTATTGATAATTCTTTTGATTAGAAGTTTTTTAACAGATGGCAACGTTTTTAGAAATCTCCTTAATGCTACTTGCCAGAACAAGGAGGTAGATAATAGGAAAATACTTATCAACAGAGACTTATTGTTACTATCTAATAGGCGAGTAAGTATTGATTGGTACGAGGTCATAACTTTAGTCAAATATCGAATACGATGCTTATATGAGGTAAAGGTAAGGGAGTATTTAGCAACACACGTAGGCCAGACCAAGTGCGGAGTGGATGAAGGAGAAACTTTCTAGCTGCCGACCAAGGATTTGACATACAAACTTATAACTTGCATGCAAGATACTAGGAACGATTGTATAGTTAGAATTATGAAGTTAGGAGCCTGTGTGGAAAACGTACACGCTAGTTACTTTACTACTTGAGTTTAAACCTCCAACATTTGACGATGTTCGTGTCTCCTTTAATTTAGTAGTTATTTTCAGTCCATTTAGAAGTGTAAAAAAATCAACTTTTTATTGTCTTTGATTTCAAAGGAAATGATTGACTAAATAGTAGTAATAATATCTTGAAGTTAAGTTGACTATTGTCTCAGTAGGCAACGATCCAAACCTCATTAGTTGGCGTTCTTGACTTCATACAGGACCTATTACTTCTATTTGGAAGTACGTTTGTGTGTAATGCAAATTTTGAGCACGACAACGTCGGGTATGTCTAGGGGGTGACTCCACGATGACAGAATCTCTTTGTATCAGAGCATGAGGTGGAATATATTTAGAGTCAATGTCTCATATACCATGTCATGTAGATTCTTGTAAACACTTGTGAAGCGCGTCAGACTTATGGATAGTGAACGATATGATGCTTAGGAAATTCCCTTTGCTTAGAAATCCAATATCCTGTCTCGATTGTATTTACTCGATGTGCCTTAGCAAGCTAATTGTTCTTGCGATTTAGGCAAGAATACCTGAACAAACTGCCATTGAAGACTTAATGAAGATAATGCAGAATGTGGAAGTTCATACCCGAGGCAATAAAGTAATCCTCTGACAAAGTTTCTAATGATGCTAACCTCGATAATCCTCCTAGACTTTGATAGATGGGGACATAAGGGAAGACCTTCCTCCAAAAAAGCCCAAGCCATTACACTCAAGCCAAACCATCACTATCTGCAAGCACAAGCAATTGATACCAAAGCTAACGGAAGGTGGTACCGAGCAAAACAAACATGTTGGCACCATGATCTCCCTTTGAAGGGATTCATAAGGAGAAATCCCCTACATTCTATGGGCCAAAATGGATGAAGACATAACAGCGTTATTGATGAAACCTAAAAGATTCTCTATGCTTGGAGCTTGACTAGATGAGGAGGCTGAGTTAGCCACTTACACTCAAAGATGTGGCCAAACTTGGTTATGTCAAATGGAGAGACATTAGGCCTTTAAGGGGCGGACGGTGGGTATTGAGGAAGATATTGAAAAGGAGTTCATAAATAGGTTCTTTCCTCTAGAGAAGAGCGAAGAAAAGTTATAGAAATTTATCAACCATTCGTCAATGAGGTAATGAGGTGTACTTGAGTCAATCTTTGAAATTTAACAAAATTGTGGCAAAGAGGCTCGTTTCTTGCTTTCCGAACCTATGATGAACAATGAGCAGCTTGTGATGGGTAAAACTGGAGCGCATACCTCAGGTGGGAACGGAACATTGTCCTCTCAGAGGACTCAACAGCCCTTACCGTTCGTATTAAGTGTGATCAGTAAAAATTGTGGGAAAAACTAAAAAATTTATATTCTACTTGCTTGAAGTTTATTACTGAGACTTCAGACTTATCATTGTTTAAAAACAGACGGTATTCTGAGAAATTGTCTCACATATTAAAACCATATGAAGAGGGTAATCAAACTGAGCCATACATAGTCAATATTCATATAGGTCCTAACCATAATAATCCAAAGAACCACATGGAAATAGGATATTCCAATCTCTACTGAAAGTCTTCATAAGCGTTACAATAAAGATCGTCCTAAATATGAGGGACCCTACCAAGACTTGGGAAAAAGTTCCCAAGATTCTCAAATTGATCCTCCTTAAACATAAATGGCTGGAAAACCTACAGTTAAAATAATGGGATAAGGATGCCACATGTAATAAGTAATGCGGTTATCTCCGCAAACTTTTAACACATGATGAAAAAAAAAGCATCATTAATATATCTTTAGAAAGCATGGTAAGTCATATGAAACTTTCATGCACATACCAATAATAATACAAGTTAGGATTCCATCAACATAAAGATGATAGGTAAGCAGAGGACATATTCTCATAGAGTCATACTAACTTCATAGTCAATAGATCACGTAACATAGGATAAAAAACACTTACCCATGATCCCATCCACAGCCCTACAAGTGCAATGGTAATGTGAATCCCAATACCCCACCAACCAAGTAGTAAGATTAGGAACCATGAGTAAACTTTGCTTCATAAACTTGTAACATAAGTAATCATCACTTGATTTAACAATTAACCATAACATATTCATCACAAAAAACCAATATCATATAAGAGTAACATCAGTATCATAAAACATAATTTCTTTCATATTATCATATTACATAAGAACATCTACTAGGATCCCTTATCATTAAACTGTTGCAATGTCTGGGTAGAGTCATATGCCCTGCTATACTATGTAGACTTATCAAGTCCACCTAGTCAACATTAATGTAATTGTCTTCATTTACATGAGGTAACATACGAACTTAAACAACATAGACCATGTGAGCTAAAAATGAATCCGGGCATTAAAACCACTCGAAAATGTGGTTACGCCAAAGTCGAACCTAAACATGACATAGCATTTCTAGGTGATCCACTAGCAGTATCCTTGATTGCAAATAGTTCAATAACTAGGAGAGTATATAGACCATAGTACAACATACATGGGAATCCTCAATCTCAGAGAGTCTGTCGGAACCTACCTTCAAACTAGGGAAGGGACACCTCACATATCTAGTTCATCGGGGCTTATCTTAAGTCCATTTTTATGATAAACTTTAAAGTTGTCTTTTGTCATAATCTTATAATAGGGGTATAGGAGATTAACTCCTTGTATAAAACTGATCATGAGATAGGTATGATTAGATGAGAAAATTCTTTCTTATAACCCTTCGTATGTGGATTAATAAAACATAGTCATCTTGTGTAAAAGCATTACAGGGAGTACGGAAACCGGCATTTATAGTGTCTTTATCAGATCTCCAAAATAACATGTGTCAGAGTCCATTATATCCCCATATAAAACATCATACATACTTTCACAACATATCATCAGGATTATAGGCTAACCCCAATATAAACATGATACAATAACAAAACTTTAGAAAACCTTACTTTGACACATAAAGAACCTATTCAAGAACTTAGTTTTCACTTAGAAAAATCATTAATCCTTTAACATAGTGAAATACTCATAGCAAAACCAATAAAAACTCTTCAAATCATACACAAAATCAATGCATTAATATAGGGGAAAGGAAAGAGACATATAAGATTCATTCTAGTGTAGTTCCAATCCCGACGTTTTTCTATATAAAGTAGTGGAAAACAGTTATACTAAACCATGTGAGAAAAGAACAGATTCTCAAAATTAAAACCATAAATTAAAACATACTCATCAAATAGTGTGGAATATACCATAGATTTTTTTTTTTGCTCTTACTTCATTGAAAATCATAAAACAGATTAGGAACAAAAATCCATTTCATAGTGTAAAAACCCTAGTATTGGAATTCTTGAAAATAACTTTGTAAAAACCCTAGTATTGAAGTTCTTGAAAATAGTACTTTTGAAAGGACTTCTTGAGAAAGGGAATTCCAAGAGTTAAACCATAGATTAGGTATGAAAAATCCCGGGAAAATTGGATGAAATTGAGGTCTCGTCTTTACTTAAGCTCTTCTGTTCTTTAATGGAGTTGTCGAAAAGACAGGTTCTGACACAAGTGAGAGAAAATTTGTTTGATATGGTTTGGACGTGAAAAGTGCTAAAAAATGCTATCAATATATAGTCGTACTATGAATTACCAAAAGACTCCACTCAAATATGTTTTTAAATAATTAAAGTACCAAAAATACGCTGTAATAATTCGGGGAGTAGCGGCGCATCGCGGGGCAAATCCCGTCATTTTTATTAAATTTTGAGTTGAGCAGTGAGGAACGTGTAACGCGTCGCGTCAGGACGTTTTCCTTCAATCTTGAGGAAAAACCTCGTGACAGGCGATGTCGCACGCAACGCCTCACGTCTGCCTGCTCGCAGGATGCAGGAGCCTGCCCAACCCATGTTAGGACCTCCCAAGTACCATTAGGTCCTTGGGTTATCGTAAACGACGATTGGCACCCTTTGTATTAATACCACCTATCCAAGTCACTACATGTTTTGGACTTCATTTCACACTCGAACCTTACACAGACATTGGGACGTCAACTAGTTCAATTAGTAGTTTTCGGACGTCATGGTCTTTCTTAGTCGTTGTGTTCTAACCTTTTCCAAATAGACATTATTACAATTTAATATAGTATGGAAACATCATTGTAAAACATCTTAATAATTAAGATCTAGTCTAAGTCATGGCATTTCTTGAGTGTTACATTTATTTCCCCCTTAGAAAACATTCGTCCCCGAATGACAATAAGATCTTTGTGGAGGGTGGAATTAGACTAACATTGTAGAACAACAATCAACAACAACAATCCTAAGAGTACAGATCATAGGAGTATATCATAACTCCTCAGAAAACATACCAACAATTACACATAGCATAAATTCATGAACACACCATATAAGAGCTCCATAATCATAATAGATAGTTGAGGAAGCTTCCTTCTCAACCATATCATAAGCTCAAAAATGAGTCAAAGCAGGACCATGCTAAGTCTTATCAAGTTGGAAACAAACAACAAAATCTCAGAAAACAATGGCATACATGGTTCATATAAGTGCGAAATAGTGTAGAAGGGATTTATTGAAACACTAGTTGTAACAACTTTACCAGACGAAGAACATATTTAGGAAAACAAGTCGATTCATATCATGCATTATTGTATCAATTAAGATACATGTCTAACCTTAGGAGTAATGAGATTAGAGTATCGGGACTTAGGTCGCTTCGCTCCTATCTTGCACCCTAACAAGATGGTCCTTCCATGAAACATTCCATAGGCAAACCCTTGTTTCTCAATATAGTGAGCTTGGAAATCTAGGATCTCAACTGTAACCCTGAAGAAGAGGTTCTCATCAACCACTAAACTGTCCAATAGCGTAAAATAGACATAGTCACCTATGATTCTTAAGAATTAGGCACACATGAAAACCACTGTGGACTGAAGGCTAGTTAACTAGGAGTTTCACTCAAGGAAACCTTCCAATTCGTTGCAAAACTCAAAGGACCAACATTACCGGGACTTATCTTCCTCTTCGTCCCAAACCTCATCACCTCGTTCATAGGTGAAATCTTCAAGAAAGACCGATCACCTATTTCAATCAAGATTCTTCTTCTATTATCGGCATAAGAACTTTTCCCGACTATAGGCTGTCTTCAATTAATCTCTTATTGTTCTAAACTTTTCTATATCTCATAGATATCTGTCGACAAAGGATGAGGACTCACCAACCTTAAAATAATCCAATCGGCGATTACGCTTCTCTCATAAATCTCTTCAAAAGGTTCCTTGGAGATGCACGAATGATAATATTATTGTTAAGATAACTCGATCAAAGGTAAGTGATCACCCAACTTCATGTGAAATCTTGGACACCTTGCTCTTAAAACATGTCTCAAGGGGTCATGGACTGGTACGTCCTCTTGACCATCCCGTCTGAGGATGAAAAAGTAGTAGGAGTTTCATTTCACTATATAAACACTTTTTAAAAGCCTTCCAAAAAACGGAGAGTGAATTAAGATGTTCTATCCGAAATGATGGACAAAGGATATCCCATGAAAGACTCACAATCTTTTAAAATTTTTTGTTTAGATTTTTCCCCCTTTTTGCATAGTCTTAAGCCTTGTAAGTAGACTTAGGAATATAGTGGGCAGATTTGGTCAACCTATCCACAATAACCAATATAGAATCATTTTGCTTTTGGGTTCGAGGAAACCCAACAACAAAGTCCATATTGATGGCTTCCCACTTCCATGCAAGAACATCCACATAAGACACACAACCCATAGTCATTCGACTAAAAGCATCTGCAACCACATTGGCCTTGCCAGGGTTGTAAAGGACACTCATGGCATAATCCTTCAAAAATTCTAACCATCTTCTTTGTCGGAGATTGAATCCTTTTGTGTAAACACATATTGAAGACTTTTATGGTCAGTAAACACATCAACATGCACACCATACAAGTAATGTCTCCATATTTTGAAGGTAAAAACTACAACGACTAACTCAAGATCATGAGTTGGATAATTCTTCTAATAAACTTTGAGTTGTCTAGAAGCATAAGCAATCACCTTTCCATGTTGCGTCAGGAAACATCCTTAAGCCCAATTGGGAAACATCACAATACACTAGAAAGCCTTCATTACCCTCTGGTATGGTCAAAATCAAACCGGAGGTAAGCTTATCTTTCAACTCTTGAAAACCTTTCTCACAAGCTTCCGACCTCTCAAACTTCACCGTCTTTTGGGTCAACGCTATCAAATGACAAGTTATGGACGAAAATCCATCTAAAAATCTTCTATTAGCCGGCTAAACCCAAGAAACTCCTTATGTCTGTGGGAGTCAAAGGCTAGGCTAATTTTGACGCATCCATATTCTTGGAATAAACCTCTACACAATCATCGAAGATAATATGGCCCAGAAAAGCTACCGACCATAACCAAAACTGACACTTGCTAAATTTTGCGTAAAGTTGATGTTCTTTGAGGAATTGAAAGGCCAACCTCACGTGAATCTCATGTTCATATTTATTCTAGGAGTGTATAAAAATATCATCAATGAACACAATCATAAATGAGCGAGTAAATGTGGAAACAACGATTCATAGGTCTAATAAACGCTTCGCGGGGCTTTCTTTACCCTAAAATCATACTAGGAATTCATTTGACCATATCTAGTTTTCGGCAAGCTCTTTGGGGACGTCTTCACCTGTCACCTATGTTGGTGATATCCACCAAAGTCAATCTTGAAATTAACAGAACCTTGGAGTTTATCAAATAGATCATCAATCTAGGAGAGAACGACTCTGTTCTATATAGTGACCTTATTGGAAATCGGCGATAATCAACACACATTGTAAGGGACCCTCCTTCTTCTTAACAAACAAGACCGGAGCACCCTATGCCAGAAATAACTATGTCGAATGAAGCATATTTGGAAGCATAATAAAAATTTTCAAGGAGGTATTTCTTAACCTCCATATCATACCTCCTTGACGAAGGGCTTATTAACATCCTTATACCTTAGCTTTCTATTGTTACCTGTGGAAAGATCTGTCAAGAAGGCCTTTTTTGAAGATCTTGGCAATTCATCACACGGGACCATCTACTAAAGGCCTTATTATCCGTCCACTGATTGTATATGTCCTGAGCCACGTTCTTACCTTGATATCTAGAAAGCTCAATCTCTCAGTAGTACCACACCCATAGCAAACAAGATCTGTAGACCTCGTCAAGGAAATCTGTGGGGGGTCTTCATCAAAATTTTTGATTCAGATTACGTGGGAGGATTCATCCTCGACAAAGTCTAATGAATGTCCCTAGGCCATAGTAATTGAATTGTTGGTTCTCTCGGGGAACAACCTCCCTATTACTTGAAGTCCGTGATGGCTTGAGCTTAGAAGATGGTGATGGCTTAGGCCATTAGGAATAGGGCTGCCCTCACCTCAACCATCCGTGATAGAACGGAGGATTCACCAGATCTTGATCATTTCACTACCGCAACTTTCACTTGAGAGAATTTCGATTGCTGTGGGATTAACCCTCCCGCTTCGCAATCTCTTCTCCTACCACTCTCGTGGTGGTCCTCTTGTGTTCAATCACCTATAATCTCAAGAACGGATTAGATTCTCAAATACACATAGTGTCAAAACTTTAATGCAGGACATAAGAGTATCAAAGAATAGAACAAGTTTCCTAGTCACTAACCACATAGCCTCTCCTCCCTAATGGTGGCCGCCGTTTCCACAACAATGAACCAGACACTTACGTAACGTGGTTTAGTAAGACAATTTTTCCTAAGGAGATTTAAGCTCATGCTGTGATACCACCTGTCACACCCGGAGCGTTACCAAAGATGAGACCACACTTCCTCATCTCTAATAATACTCAACAAGCCCATATCATTAATCATAAATGTGCTCTGTGAAATTGTGGAAAAGGTAAAACTTTTAGCATTGCTACTTGAAGTATACTTAGACTTTAGACTTATCATCTTATAACTATATGTATTCAAAAGAATTTTTCTCTCATTATAAAACCATCTAAAGAGGGCAAATCTGGACTTTGACAATACCATATTCAAATATTCCATATAAGGTCGTAATACAAATATCCAAGAAACATGATGAACTAAATATTCCCTAATATCTACTCAAGTCTTGATAAACTAGAAAATAAGGGTGTCTTCAACATGAGGACCTACAAAGACTTTGGACAACAATTCCAAACGTTCTTCAATTGACCTCCTTAAACCTTAATGGGTCGAAACCTTACAAAAATTTGTAATAGTAATATAATAAATGGGATTAGTACACTACATGACTAAGTATGGGTATATTAACACAACATTTAAGGACATGATGAAAAAAGTATCATTATATCATATCTTTAAGAAAACAATGCTAAGTCTATGAAGCCTCAATGCATATCCATATCAGAATACGAGTAAATGTTCCTAAACATGAAAAGCATGATCTAAGCAAGACATATTATTCATAGAGTCACATTAACTTTTAATATTTATAGATCACTAACAAAAGCATACAAAACACTTATGCATGCTACATCCCCATTACAAGTACAATTTTATGTGAAGTCCCCTCAAAACCCTACACCCGAACAAAGTAGATATGGATAGAGGACATAATTAGATCTTGGCTTCATATAACTTGTTTCCTACGTAGTCATCACTTCATTTAAAATTATAACCCAATGAAATTATTCATCATAAAGAACAAACATCATATAATCGTAACACTATGCTCATAACCACAACATGTCATATTATCATATTATATAACGAACAATCTCCAGTAATTTCCTTAGAGTCACTTGTGTAATGCTAGGTTAGAGTCCCATACCCTTATACCTCACTAAGTAGACCCTCACAGTCACCCCTAGTCAAAAACCCAAAAAAATTAATTTACTTGACTTTCATTTTTACCATGGGAACATAACGTCTGTAGTATACATAGATATGTGACTAAATATGGAATCCCAGTACATAAACCAACCCCAAACCCTCACCGAAATAAAGGTGGTCTAACCGGTGAAAGAGAAAACGTAACATTATATTAGCTTTCACAAGGTCATCCCACTAGCTTTATCTTGTGGTGGCAAATATGCCAGAACTCGGAGATGTGTTAGAGACCCTAAATCGCTGATGACCCGGCCAGCCTCGATCTCAGGAGAGTCATGGTGAACCTACCTTCCCACAGGAAGGGACACTCTCATATCTATTCATCTGTGTTAGCTTAAGTCCCTTTTTTTGAATTACCTTAAGTTGTATATTATCATACCTTATCATGAAATAGTATATTAACTCCAACTCCTTTGTAAACATGTATCATAAGGCTCTTATGATTACGTGAGAATTTCCGTTCATCATAACCATTTCATATGTTCAGATTCACATAACATCGTTATCGTGTGTACACCCATGGCAACATCATACATACTTTCACACACATCATCATTATTTATAGGCCACATAACATGTTTGATTATACAACTTTAAGAAGACTTCTCTTGCTTCCTTCCAGAGAACTTATGTCAGAACTTAGTTAAACATACAACACCAAAGTCATAACATAGTGAAATACTCAATATCATAACCAAGAAAAACTCTTTAAAAATCATACACAATATTCAATGCAAATTATTGTAAAAGAAAAGCATTTAAGAGTTCAGTCTAGTGTTTAAGTTCCATTCCCTACATTTTCATATTATCAAGTAGTGAAACAATCTACAAAACCATCGTGTAGAGAAGAACATATTGTCACGAAATTAAGACATAATAACAACAACTCATAAAAAATGTGGTAATCGACCATGAGAACACTCTTAATTTTCATTGAAAATCCTAAAATCTAGGGGTTGGAATAAAAATAACGTTTCGTAGTGTAAAAACCCTATGTATTGTAAATCTTGAAAACTTATCTGGAAAGGACCTATCTTGAGGAAAGGCATCCAAGAGTTACAACTCATATATTATAACTGAATAATCCACGAAAATTTTATGAAAAATCTTGAAGGTGTTTGTATTTTCCTAAGCTCGTCTTGTTCTTTTCAGATGAGTTTGTCAAAAAGAGAGTGTTCTTGAAGTAAGAGAGAATTTCTTTGATCTGGTTTGGGACATGGTAAAAGTTATCTAAACTACCTAAATCAATATATAGTCATAATATGAATTCCCTTACCCCCCAAAAATACCGTCCCTTAAGTGCTCTTTTTATATAAATTAAATTACCAAAAATACGAATTTAAACGATTCTGGGAAGTACGTACGCTTCGCGGGGGCCAAATCAACAAAATGCATTTTTATTATCAATTTTAGTTGAAGGCAGTGAGGTGCAAGTCATTCCGCGTACTCCCGTAGACATTTCCGCTTAAATATTGAGGACAGACACCTCGTGCAGGCTCGCGTTGCCGCCATGCCTCAACTTCTTCCTACTGCCTGCTCAAGGCTGACAAAAGCCAGCCTGTCCACATCATTTTTTTTATCAATCCCCAAGGACCTTAGGATGGTCTTTGGGGGTCTTTACGAACCTTTTGACTCCTTGTTACTACAAAACAATACCTATCCAAGGACACTTTCCCAGTTTTGGACTTAATTTGACACTTTGAAACCTTTATCAAGCACTAGGTGTCAACTAGTCAAAATTACCTAGTTTTCGAACAACATGGTCCGTTTCCTAGTCCGTTTTGACCCTAAACTTTTCCAAATCTTGTATTACATTTATAAAAGGTCTTAAACTCATTTAAAACATTTTATGGATAATATCTATCAACGTCAATGCATTTCCGGGAGTATTACAAGGGGTGTCAGATTAATTGAGAAAGAACTCCCTTTTGGCTATGCATATGATAATATGAGAATTTATCATCCCATGGGTCATGATACAAGTTTAAGAGACAAGGGTTTAAGAGGAAGAGTAAGGGTTTTTTGCAAAGGGCAAACGTCTTAAGAGAGTGGTTCTTCAAAGGGTATAGGAGCTTGATATCAAAACTAGCGACGTTTAGAAGATGTTTTATAATCAAGTTTCCTTCAAATATTCCAGGCTCTGATGCTAAGTCAAGAATATACTTATGGAAAGTGTGGCAAAGAAGAAGTATTGTGAACTGCTTTGTTGGATGGACAATTTCTTTGGGTGTGGCAAGAGTGCCACAAAGGTTTTAGGGATTGCCCTAACTTGAAGGGGCCATACAAAAAGTGCGGCAAGCCAAGCTAGTGGCCCTAATGTGATCCTCCAAACAAGAATCAACTTTTATTCAATTCTCTCTAAAACGGGTTTAACATGAGCGTTCTCCTAATTATGATAACCAGTGTGGTACAAAGTCCTCTCTATTAATGTTTCTTCTGCTTTAATTTATTCGGTGCTACATTCATCTTTTATTACACCCTTGATAACTATAAAGTTTATAATGTGTCCAATAATTCTAAATGATCCTTTCATGGTAACTCTCCGTAAAGTGAGTCGTGGTGGCAAAGAAGGTATCGTACTTTCCTATAATGTTGCCCAATATAGTTGCTCCTCGTTTTAATTCGTAGAACTTTTATGGCCGATATGAGGTTAGTTTATTGAGGGATTTGTTGCAATGAACTTTTTTTTTTTTGCTTTCTTTTGGTTGTAGAACTAGAATTTTCATAGTTCATGTTTCCAAATAAACCCATTTTAGAGTGGTAGGGGGGAAATTGAATTCTAATTCCTAGAGTCATATTACTCGCTTGTCTTAATTATTGTAAAATGATTCTAATAACTATAGGAAAAGTTTTCTATATCAGATTTAAGAATCAAGATTCAGATCTAAAACATCCTCCTCATTCAGTATTGACGCGTAGTAAGCTAATTTCCGAAGTCATTCCTAATGATTTACCAGAATCCTCCCAAAACGTGGGAATTTAATTTTGGAGTTGACTTCTGCTTCCGGATACTAATCCCATCCCAATTTAAGTTTTCTTTATCGGATGACTCCACCGAATTGAAAGAGTTAAAGGTTCAGACTCAAGTACTTGCTAGAAAAATTCTTCATTAACTATTTTTTTCTCCATGGGGTGTCTCCGGTTTTAGTTGTGTTGAAAAAGGATAGGTCCCTGAGAATAGTCAATCGATTTATCGCCAGACTCATAAAAACAAAACTTTTAAGAACAAGTATCCTCTCCCTCGGATTGATGACTTGTTTGATCAACTACAAGGGGAAAGCTACTTTTCTAAGATTGACTTGAGATCTGGGTATCACTAAGTTAGGGTGAGAGGTGAGGATACACCAAAAATGGCATTTTAGAAAATATATGATCACTATGAGTTCTTAGTAATGTCCTTTGGTCTCACTAATGTCTTGACCACATTTATGGACCTCATGAATAGGATGTTTTGAAGTTTCCAAGATTCATTTTTCATTGTATACATTGACAATGTATTTTTAAGTTCAAAAATGAGGGTTAACACATGCATCTTTTAAGGTAGGCTTACTTAAACTCTGATGTTGACTTAACCAAATAGTACCAAGGGTTTCCTGGTGTGTGCTTATGTAACGTAGGAAATTAGAAGCATATGCCTCTATGCAACTTAACACGCATGAGAAGAATTATCCAACTCATGATATTGTGTTAGCGGCCATGGTATTTGCCTTAAAAATATGGAGGCATTACTTGTATGGTGTTCATGTTGATGTGTATACCGACCACAAGAGTCTCCAATATTTTCTTACTCAAAAGGACTTGAATATCCGACAAGAAGGTGGCTGGAATTGTTGATGAAAAAGTATTACCACATGGATTGTTTCTCTACCACCATGGCAAGACAAATGTTGTTGCGGATACTCTAAGTGTATGAAAATGGTAATTCTTTCTAATGTAAAGAAGCCAAGAAATCATAGCTCCAAATTTCTTTGGTGGTTTAGGTGAGTATCAAACAACACCTTGATCAATCATGAGGAGTTAGTTTGAATTGATCAGTTATAGGTAAGCTTAATGAGTCATTCTCTTTAGGGGATGGTGTATGCGTTATCAAGGAAGGTTGTGTATGCCTAATGTAGATGGCTGAGGAATCGAATTCTTGGAGGAAGATCATGGGACCCGTACTTCATTCATCCGGGTTCAATAAGATATACCATGACTTTAGAGAGTGTTGTGGTGGGAAGGATTAAAGAAGGGACATAGAAGGATTTGTTGCAAAGTGTTGAATTGGCCAACAAGTGAAAGTCCTCGAACACCAGAAATCGGGGTGTTTACTTCAAGATATCCAATTTCCTCCTTGGAAGTGGGAATACATTTAAAAAGGAGTGTGTGGTTCGTTGTGCCTGAAACACAAAAATAAATATGACGCCATATGGTTGTTGTGGAAGCGTTTACAAATCCGCTTATTTATTCTCGTCAGGATACCACTTATTCGGTAGACGAGAAGATTGTGTGTCACCGGGTATTCTGTTATCCCATATAGGATAGGGGGGCACAATTCAACATGTACGTTTTGGCGGTCATTCAAAAAGGGTGGTTACAAGGTGAAGTAAGCACCGCTTTTCATCCTCAATAGATGGTAAAGCATAGCGGTCCTATACAAACCCTTAAGGATAGGCTTAGATCCTGTATAAGTTAGTATTTGGCAGGGAAATGGATAAACACTGCTTTGGTTACGTTTTTCTAACAACAATAGTTACCATTAAATTATATCTATGGCTCCTTATGAAGCCTTGTATGATAGGAGAGTGATATCCTTGGTGGATTTGAAGTTGGCAAGTCTTCACTTTGGCCCGAAATGATGATAAAAATTTGGAGCAAGGTTCATATTATAAGAAATCGCCTTGGACAAAACGCTATTAGACGGCAAAAGATTATGATGACCATTAGTAGAGATAGTTAGAGTTTTGAAATTTGAAGAAGGTGATAAAGTGTATATAAAATTTTACCATGAAACGGGTGGTGAGATTTGCAAGAAAGGTAAGTGAGTCCTTGTTATGTGGGTTCCTATGAAATTTTGCAAAACAAGGTTGGTTGGATATGAGTGGAGGCTACCTAGTGAATTGGCTTCGCGTTCATCCGGTTGATTTGTTCCATGTTTCCAGCTTTAAGAGTTTGGATTGGTGATCCCGAGTCTATAGTCTATTCTTCTATAGAAGGTTCTAGGCGTTCACGGGAACCGAATACTATGGGAGGTTTCCGGTGAAAAAGCTTTCATAGACAAGTAAAGACGTTTAAGAAACAAAAAGAGGTGCTTCCATAAAAGTGTTACGGAAAGAACCCACTAGTTGATGGTGCAAAATGGGAGGCAGAGCCGACCTTAACCCCTTGTGACACTCATCTATTGATAAACCAAGGTTAGTTATTCTAGTATAGTTAAAATATGAGTTCATTGAAATTGCGTGATTTTTGGTGAAGTTATGTAAAAGGTGCATGTTAAAGTTGCATGTTAAAGTTAATTAGAATAAGTTGTTATGCTAAAAATTAAAAAGTTCTATTACTTATTTCGGGTTGATGTTATGAATTTTGGATAGTGTGCCTTCATGAATTGTATTGACAACGTTGATAGTTGTTAAAGATAGCTTTCGCATAATGAATAAGCAGTAACAATATTGATCCCGATGAGTTGAAAATTGAAAATGATGTTTGAGTAGCATTCTGCACAATGGCTATCTGGTTATGATAATTTTATTGTGACTCATGTTTTGATTATGTTGTTGTTGTTTGGAATGCTAGTCTTGATGTCGATTTCTTCCTTTTAAAAGAATTTCAGTGTTAGTCGTGGATGAAGTTCTAATGGGGATAATGTTATTGATTCTCCGATGTCTAAAACTAATCTAAAACATAACATGAAATTCTATAAAGTGTTTTAAATAACGCTATAAGACAATTATAATGGCATATAAGTCATAAGAAGATAAGAAGTTCTAGAATAAAAACATGAAGGAAGGTCATGAAAATCCTGAAAACTACATTAAGGGTGTCTGTGTTGCCTTGAGCATTATTTGACTCAGTTAAGGAGTCGTAAAAATGATTAAATTGGTGGAGAGGTTCTAACAAGTATTAGTTTTGGTTTATAGTGGAAATGTCGGGTACGACTCATAAAAGATTCAACTAAGGGCCCTTTAGGGGACCCTTACAAATTTGGAATGGAAATAAATTTCCATGAGGCAGTGTCTATTGATTGGACTTAGGCGACGAGCATTGGTGGTAATCGATTGGCGCGTCAATTACCTTCGTCGAATAAAGGACTTATCGAAATTTTGTTGGAAGTCATTTATGGAAAATATCTAACCAAAATCCACAGATGTCCAGCACGGAGCCACACACCCGTTGACTGAGGCTAGGACTCTTCAGTTGGCGTTCGTATGTTAGGTCTATTTTTTTGTTTCATTATAATTATATCCATTAGTTAATTGAATGGTTATTATTAGATCGTATTAATACAATTGCTTGGTTCTTGGTTAATGTATGAATTATATTTATGGTTGGATTATAAAAATTTATGAGTGAGATGTTGATGTATTGAAATTTAATTATGACTAGTTATTGTTATTGACCTAGGGTGTGACGTAGATCTTAGAATTGACCTAAGTCTCTAAAGCCTACGCTATGAAACTAGTGATGAATTGTGTGTAGTGATTCAATTGACTTCATTATAATGTGATTACGATGTGTGAGAATCTTTAGACCCATTGTTGCGTTTGGGAATGGATGGTTCATAAAGACCTTGATGAGGGTATTGTTTGAAGGAGTTTGGTAAGTCTTATGATCTAAATTCTTTACTTCAGTTTTATAATGACTTGTGATTAAGTAAGGAATTTGTTATTGAAGTATTAACCTATGTTAAGATTTATAGGGTTGGTATGATGGTTAATTGTTCTGTCTTGAATTATGGTTGCGAGTTGTTGGATAAGATGTAAATGCATATGGATGGTGATGCAACTTTACCAATGTGCCTTATTCGGATGTTGGGCTAGGTCAATACTGTAACCTCTATGTATGAATTTAATAAAAAGGAACAATACTCAAGCAATTCTTATTGAAGCTATGATGATGATTATATAAGGATAGACATATGCATTACATTAGTTATTGAGTTAAGAAAGTGCATAAATACATTTCAAAATTGTTGATTCAAGCTTACCACCGACGTGAATTGTCGCTTCCTTATCGAGAAGGTAGGATCACAATGTACTATGAGATAGGAGACTATAATGCATGTAGCACAAAACAGGTTCCAAACACATCTCCTAGTTTCATATCTAAATGGTCCCTAGGAATACGACGCTAGCGGATTCATATAGATTGCTATGTTCATGTTTTTGTACTACCTCGAAAGTGGGCGCCTCTTCGGGTTGTAGATTGTAGTGTCTTTTGACACCAGATTAATATTTAGCTCATGTTTCTATGTGGTTAAGGAAATGAGGTTGCAAAAGGTTAAAATGAATAGTGTCGTGAAAGTGAAACTCTACCTGGATGACATAAGGGGTTAGCATAGTCTACGATGGGTATGGGACTCTACCTATACATTGCACTAGTTGTCCTTCAGTGAAGTCTTAGAAGGATGTTCTTATGTGTTTATATGCTTATAAATATTAAATGATTTGATTATGATGATTTCAATTTTATGACACTATATTGTGTCGATTTACATATTGTATGAACATGTGTTCAAATCTCTATTATAAAAGTAGTGATGTTATGTACTCTTAAAGGATATGCTATGTCAAGGTGGAAATGTTTATTAGTTCTTGTTGGGTTTACTTGATTGAGTAAGGTTATGGAGCTTTCTTAATAATTGCGATTAAGTACCTAAGAGGATTCATGAGTAATGGTCTGATTTGTTTATGATGTTATGATTTCGTATACTGCTTGCGATATTATAACTGATTGATAGAGTTTTCTTGATTATGTGTCCATTGCTCATTTATGTTGATATGCATTTGTTGATTTTTTTTTACTCGACTAATATGTTGTACTTTGATGTATAGGTCTTTACATGATGAATATTGTACTCTTTACATGCATTGATTTGGAATGCATAATGATTTCCAAAGTAAAATTTGCCTGCTTTTAATGAAATGTCCTTTTCAGCATGTTTTATTTTGTGTGTTCATTGTTTCTACAATGGATGCACTCTCTGAGCTAAACTCATGAACAACCCCAATACACACATTTACCACAATCACTAATCGTGGTTTTTAAACCTCCTATAGGGCAGCCAAAAGCACGAAGGAAGTGCATTCTGCAAGCTAAACCCTTTAAGATTCAGACAAAAGTTACTAAAATGAAAATCATTTTAAATAAAATTTACACTATCAATCAACAATGACAATCAGGTTAAATCACCCATAATCCCAAAATCACACCAAAAGAATTGGGGTTTAGATTAATATGATTTAAAAATAGAATCGTTACCAATTGTTGTTTCCACCAACAGTGTAACAATTAATATTATATTATCGAGTATCTAAAATGAGAATCTTCACACCCACTTGTATTTCTCAGAAAATGAAATTTTTTTAAATCTTTATAGACTAAAGTATAAATTCTTTCAAAACTAAGGTTATAAACGTAAAAAGAAGAAGAAGAGTAGAATACTGAAAATTCTAAAGCTTTGTAAAGTTGGAGTTTAAACAATTATTTAGTGTTTTTTCAAAAATGTCGTGAGGAATGATCATCGGTACAATAAGGTTTTTTTCTTTGTCTGGGGACGGGATTCGCCTTCACTCGACAATTCACTGTTTTTTTTAAATTGTATCGTTGTTTTCTTTTGCCTTCAGCATCCTGAGTTTCTGTTACTTGGGCAATATAGTTATTTATCGCAGAACAGTTAGCTGGCTCACCGACTGCTCTTTTTTATTGCCAAAAATGAATTTTTCGCTTCGGGCTTGGCCACATTAGGAAACTAAGTCAAAACCAAAATTTAATTCGGGACTCTCTTCAATGGCGTTAGGCGTCTCACGCCTTATTTTCTTAGTTCTTTCAAACTGCCTTGTTCCATTTTGCTCAATAGTGTTCATGTGGTTATTCCTCAATCTAAATAACTGAAATTCAAGGATTTACATCTATATTGGTACAAAAACATGAAATGTGAGGATACAAATATATTAAAATAAAATCCCTAACTGAGTCCAAATGGTAATCATTAATAGGGAAAATAATAATATTTATCATTCTGAAAATTAAAAAGAAACAGTTATTAGTCTCATAATGTCCTTCAGGGGGTGAAGGTTAATTTTGTTGTCATCAAAATAGTATAAAAGGTCAAATAGCAGTAGTATCTTTTTAGAGACTGATCGTCGTTTAATAAATTTTAAATCTTTCCAATCGAAGAAATGATGAAAAAGGTGTATACACTTGACTTTTTGAAGGTGAGTAGAGGTTATGGTGTGTCGTTACCTAAATTTGACAGATTTTACAAGCATGGACAAATGAACATCTTTGAAAGTAATAATAATAATTCCCATGAAGTAGGTGTATATGATTATAGTCAATTCCTTGCAGAAGAATGTGATAACTTTCATAAAAGTTGACCATTTGAAAGCGAACGTAGTGTCAAGAGATAATGAAAATATGAATAAGGACATACTCATTTATTATTCATAAATACCATACTACACCCCAAATAAGGTAGAGAGAAATTAAGAAATTTATCTTGATTTTAAATGGTCACTGCCTTTTTTTTTTCCCCCCAATTAGTTTTACATCACAAATAATCTGGTAATATGGTGTAGAATGAACTACCAAAAGAAACAAAGAAAGAAAGAAAATAATTCTTTGTAGAATAAAGTATCCATTAGTTATGTACTTTCTATCTGTTCAAAAAATATTTAGCTTGGTATTCAAAAAGAAAAGGGAGGTGGCCAGGGAGTGGAGGGAGAGGAGTTACTAATTGAAAAGAAATCAGTGTAAACATTTTTGCTTTCTAATGATTTGACCATGATATAAATATCTACTGAAAGTGATATTGTTGGCACACAAAATTGCATAAAGATTGTATATCAAAAGAAAAATTTAATCTTTCTATTGTTTACTATCTAAATAATAAAGCATTTTCATGATATCGGGTTGTTGTAGTAGTCCTACAATGTTGTCAAAAGTTTTTAAAGCAATAGACAAAAGAAAAAGTAATATTAAGACGTAAAATATTTGAAGATTTTGGATCTTCATATGATCCATTTTCATGTGTTTGGTAACGAAATTTGGGCATGATGATAGAATCACATGCAAAAACCAAACTAGAAATTTGATTGAATATTATCAGTTGACATGACGGTTGACGACTATAATGGTTTCAAATTATGTACGAACATAAATTAGAATTTATGTGGTTATGTATTATAATATGTATATGGATATATATAATACATATATATATTATTATATATATATTTCATAAAACTAATAAATTCTTCAAGAATTCTCGTGTTATTTGTTCTATTTAATTAAAATTATTGTTGTTACTAGTTAAGTTAAGATTGTATCTCATGAATTTTTAAAATGTATAAAAAAGGGTGAATTGGACACATTTACCACCATGTGGACAATTACATATTATATAGTTGCATCTATGTCATGTCACAGTGTTATTATCAACTTGCAATTTGATTTTTTATTTTACAGGTATTTGCACTAATTTTGTAAATTAAGTGTTACACGACTTCTTGAGATACACCCTGGGACAGCCTCCAGCACTCGAGAACCATTGTTTGTCCCAAAGCAAAGCCTCATCCAGGCTGACTACAATCCGAAGACTACTGTAAGAAGACACAACTTGAACCAGAAATAAAATCATCAAAAAGTAACTGCCAAAAGCTTAACTCAAAAGAAAAATCTAAATATTATAATATTCAACTGTCTCAAACATTAAGAATCTTTAGTTCTTGGGAAACATTTACAAAATAATGGAACAGACATCTTAAACTTTACTGTCTATCTATGACGTTCTCTAAATGTAAATATGGAGGTTGGGACAAGACTCAAAAAATCCTACAAATGATATAACTTAAACGTAAAAGGAGATTCCTTGGGGAGCAAGGAGGCTCATCATAGCACAAGTCAAGTCCATGTGATATCAAGAAGCTCATGGTGATGATATTAAATATATGTATCTGCATTATGAATGATGGTAGGCGAAATGGCTCAATACCTGAATTATGAGCATGTAAAGGTTATTTTTAAAGCAAAAAACATAAGAGTGAACTAGTAGCAAAGCAACATAATTACCTCGCTCAAGCTTATCAACTCAAGGAATTCTAGGATACTCAAAACTATTCAAAACCTTACTCAACTAGAGTGTAGTACTTACAGGAATAAGTACTCAACAGTATAAGGTTCTCAAACTCAGTTGTGAAAATGGGGGCCCAACTAAAAAAAAGGTTCCGACTAAATGAAGCAAATTCAACTCAGATACTCAATAATAAGTAACAATAAAAGATGCAATTATGGAAAATACTGAAACAATAGAAAACAACTCCAGATTGAGGGGAATAGGAATAACAATCAATTTGAATATAATAAAATATAATATAACTTGTCGGGTTTCTGCAACGGACAACCATCACTTACGACACCTATATAATGAAAAGTCTCACCAACGCTACAAAAAAACATTACTAGACTCTGCCATTATATAAGAACACTCCACTAAGTGACTCATTAGCTTTGCTATAAAAGAACTTAATGAATCATCTGGAAAGTATTGATTGTTTATATCCACGTCCAGCTTACATGGTTTATAGAGATTGAGTTATCTGAAGTTGGTCCCCCTATTGGTTCCAACTACTATTCTTAAAACAAACTTTGCTCATATTTTTTAAAACATTAATTTGATAGAATAATCAAAATCTTGCTTTTAAAAAGAGTGTTATCGACTATCAAAAACTCTCTTAGAAATCTTGTTTCCTCATGTATTAAATGTTAAAAACATTTGCTCCTTAGGATTACTTAGTTCCCATATATCATTTTAAAGAATGAAACTCACTACTCTGTGATGACTCAAGTTCTCAAGTCTTAAACAAGTTCAGAAAAAATGTTGTAAGCCTTCTCAAAATTGGTTCATGCCGAAATATGGACGTGAAAAACTCATGAAGTTTAAAACAACATTATATAGAACTCATACTTGTAATTTTGAACTTGCAGATACAATTCTTCAAGATACTCAGCGTATGTAGTACAATAGAATAATGGGCTGATTGACTGACTCGACGGTAATACATAATCAATATGTAAATCATTGATCCACTTTTATAATTATTATAACTTAATTATTTCTATAACAAAACTCAAGGTCGATAATTGATCTCAAAGGATTACAATTAAACTCAAAGACTTTGTTGACCTCAATACTTTTAGCTCTCTCTTTTAAATGTGAATTATAAATAAAAAAGGTTATATAAGGGTTATTGAAGGGTCTCGTTGAAGATTTTAAAGTTGATCATGAATACATTCTCCATATTCTGCATAGTCCCTTGCTTCGTGTTCTGGAAAACCAACTTTACAATTTTTAAAAGACTCTTAAAAGGACTCAAAGGGATTTTATCAAAAATGTGTCGAATGAACTCTCAAGACTTAAACTTTAAACTCCACCTTGAATTTGAATAAAGAAATCCAGGTTATAATCATGTTATAAAAAAATATAGGTCTTAGAGTCATTAGTGTAGTTAGATTCGATAGAAGTATTAGTACACTTGAGAAGACTTACACGAGTAAATGGTGAAAAAAGAGGTGAGGTAGAGTGGACCAACGTGGTGCACTGGGCAGGCCCAAATTTTAGACTGGCATTTTTGTGTCACTGTTGATTTGCCACTAAAGCCTTCCATGAGCTTAGCGAGTTGTGGCACCATTATCCCAACAAGAAAAACTGCATGAAATTCCTCTCGTTCTCGACCTGAATTTTGACTAAGTTCAATTCTTTTTCTCATTACTCTTTAGATCATGTACCCAAAAAACATTTACACAAGAATTGACTCAAAGTACGTCGGATAATAACATTAAACTCTCAAATTCTTATCATGTAAACCCAAATTTAAAGAACTAAGTCAATTCAAGAACAAATCAAAACTAGGAACACTAAACTTCAAAAAACATTTTAGACAAATCATACTGAATAAACACGTTTGAAAACGGTGCGGTGTGAACGAATCCCAATGTTATAAAACTCCTCACATAAACTCTTAGGGATCAAACCCCCATGGAAAAAAATTCTCAAACAAAATGGAAGATCTCGAACTAATGCTTTCACCATCTCCTATTTTCTCCTTGTTTTCTATTGTTTTTTATTTCTTAAATCTCAACTAAAAAACCCCGTGTATAATTAGGGATATGAAAAAGAAACCTATAGGATTAGACCCTTTAAAAATTAATAAAAGATAATTTAATTTGATTCGGTTAGGACAAAAATACAATTTACCGATTTTCTTGGTAAATTTCCCTAGCAAGATAGCCTGAATACAAAAATGCATGAGCGCGTTAATCCCAAAAATCGAATTAAGGAACACCTCGGTGGCTTTTCTTTTAAAGATATTCCAAAGAATTCATGTCTGCGGTTTCGGATATAACACCTAAAAAAATTTTGAGCTGGGAGTTAAGATCATTTCAAGTTAACCCAAAAATCATACTTAGCTATTTTTGTGAACTTCCCAATGGATATTTTCAAAAACGGTCTCTCATTTCCAATTCTTGTATTTGTAGTTCCTTCAAAAAGTGGAGGGTTACATTAGGAGTACATTTACATATAAAAATATATTGATAATGTTCGTATAACCAAGTGGTTTAAGCAGAAATAACATGCCTCCATTATAGTTGAATTTCGGTTATGAGACAGAAAAATCCCAAAAGAAATTTGGTAATAAGAGATGTGTTATTTAAACTGTAGCAATAATTTGAGATTATCAAACCAACAAGTCTCCCTTATACAATAGGTTTATGTTAGGAACCAAATAATTCTCATCTAGCATATTTAGGGAAAGTGTGCGGTATATTTTGTGTCCAACCTTACACACAATTGCACAAAGATGGTCCCAAAATAAGGTTTTTGGGGAAGGTTTTTTGTGAATGTAGATTCTCTATTATTGGGGGAGATAAGAAACTGAAAAATTAGTTATATATAATTATTATGGTATGTTCCTCTTTGAAGAGAAATTTAGGTGTCAATTGACACACGCATTCGCTGATATTATGTTATTTCCAGTTATAAATGATGCATAAATGCTTAGTTTAAAAAAGTCCTGGTTTCAATCATGGATAAGATCAATTGGTTGGAAAGTGAAACTTGTCTTGAAGAAGAGGAGAAAAGCTAAGATGCTCATAATCATGAGGGGACAAGTGCTGTAGAAGAGAATCAGGACAGAAAACTTCATAAAACCTTGGGAAAGGTCAAGTACCTAAATATGAATATAAAAAGTAGCTGACCAAGTTATGCATTTTTAGATCAATAGCAATTAAACTACGACGATATCTTTATATAATTTAGTGCACAAAATTATAAAATGGTGGACGATTATCTTGATATTAAAATGTCAAAAGTAACAAATAAATGGTTAGCCAAAGAAAATACAATCAAAGTAATTATATGTTCATTTGGAAAAGTGAGGTTTTTGTAATTATTTTCCTATAAAAAATATAATGCCAGTGGGTACAAATAAAAATATGTGGCTGTTGTGATAAGTAAAATTTAAAGTATAAAAGTACATCTTCTCATGGACAATAAAGATTTTTCACAAAAGTATTAAAATTATTATATGAGATGGATTTCCTAAGGTGTATGCAATGAGTTTGAATAACAAAATATGTATAAAAAAAGTTTAATACACATGATAAAATCTTAAAATAAGGAAAATTAAAATGGGAGTTTGAATACCAAAAGGAAATCAAAACAATACTAAGCCCAAAGTGAAACTAAGTAAGTCTCAAATGAAGCCTCTACTGACTAGAAAAATGTTGAAAATGAAAGCTTGATCTAAGAATATCGAAACTAAAATTAAAGCAAGATTAAACATGTCACCAGCTCCAAAAAAAGGTCTCACACTGGTGTTGTTGAACTTAAGATCCGGAACTGACCTATCGTGATATGACTGGTGAGGACCTGAACCTACATCATGAGAAGATGTAACTAGTGCCCCAAAATTATGTGGTAGTACTTGAAAGTAGGTATTGAGCATGCATGAGATAATAAAAACTAAAGAAATAACATAACTAAATCAATACACTAAAAACTAAGCAATGATAAAATTAACACATGAGAGTATATTGGAATAGTAAAAAAAATATTTTCATGCAATAAAATGTCGTAATAACAATGATATGATAAATATAGTTAAACACAATAGAGTCTGACTTCATTGTATAGGGGGTACTAATAACAGACCATTAAAACCTCACGAGCTAAATATGGAGTGTGGGTGTGTACGCCCCATCAAAGGACCCAATATACACGGCCAAAGGTATATATAGAGGAATGCGCCCATGGTCATCAAATTTTTCCCAAGGGGGTTTTGGGGTCTTACAAACTACGGGGCACGTATTTTTAGGAATATTCGGTACCTGAAACCTAGTCACCTGGGTATTAAGCTTCCATGTGATTAAGTAAATAACAATTATATCTGAAAAGTTTCGTACTGGGGATCCTCAAAATACTAACGTGCAATAATAAGTCATATTGACTTTGAATAATATAATGACAGATTCAAAACTGAGGTAGGTTAGGTTTGTATGAAGATCTCAATTATCAAAAAAGAGCTTACCTAGCATAGTGTAATTCATGAACTAAGAAAAACTACATAGCTAGGTTTCTTTATGAAATTTAGGAAGGAACTATGCTATAAAAACATGCTAAGTCTATGATAAACCGATTTAGACATAAGCAACTAATTCACAATGATCTACTATTAATTCTAGAAATTCTACGTCTAGGTGATAGTAAGGGAATCAAGAATCCTATTAAAATATAGGAACCTAATTTGATGGAGGAGACCATTACTGGAATCCTAAATACTTGGTTACAAATTCGCGTAAAAAAATCACTCGATTTTGGGGCTGTGGAAGAAATTGGAAAACCGTTCTACTTTCGTGAACTAGGGTTGATCGCCTCTTTTTCTCTACAAACACTAATACTTTAAGTCTTTATGAATAATTTGATTGACGGAAGTGGGTTCTTTTATTGTTCTAGGCTATAAATAACGAAAACCGTGTTAGTTTTAGTTATAAAAGATGTATTCTAGGGGTTCAACTAAAACAATTAAAACCAACAGATCTTCTGAATTAAACTGTGTCGGGGTAAGTGGACTATGGAAGTGACGGACCTTCTATTGAATGAGGGTACGTAATGGTAAAACATTTAGTGTAATGGAGTGTGTAAGTTGGGGGGGTGTGACCTATGGCTCTGGACCACAAACCTGGTGGTCAGAACCTTATGCAAATTCTGGGTCTGAGTTCTGGGGGGTGCAAATTTGTGAACCACGCATACAACATTGTCATGGGTTGCCCCACAATTCTTCGGTGGTGAACATAAATCCACACCTAAAACATCAGGTGGTAATCTATAGGGAGGTATGTCGTTGTTGGTAATAGGGTGTTACCTTATCGACCCCTTGGAAATATTCGTCTAGAATGAAGACGAAACTACCTGAAATAAAGGGGAAGGAGTTTATATGTTATCAGTAAACACTATAAACTATTTCTCACTGAACTAAGTTCCAAGAACATGCAAAGACACTAAAAAAATGCAAGGGCAAATTTTAAAGAACATGATACTAGACTGAATATAAAACACATGATGTACTAATAAAAAACCTACAGAGGAACTATTACCTAGAGCTGCAATAGAATAGCAAGGAAAGATATGCGGATACTGGCCTTCATGGCTGCTTCTGCTTCTTAGTAGCTCCCTCTATGTATTGCTCTCCAAACCCTTGACTGAAACGGGATCCTCTTTGTCGCTAACTTCAAACGGACGATTGGTATCTCCAATGGTACCTCTTCATAAGTTAACAAGTCCTTCACAGCCAAACTTTCTAAGAGAAAAATGTGAGTCAGCTACCACAATTCTTTAACAGAAAAAATATGAAAAACACGAGCCACTACTCATAGTTCTATTAGAAAATCTAACTCATTATAATATACTACTTTACCACTCTTTTCAAGATGTTGTGTGAGTGTTGTTGTAAGGTCCTACAGATCTAGTATTTATATTACTTTCTTTTCCAAATCTTATAAACCCCTTTTCAAAGGCTACAATATTAAAGGAAAAACCCAATCCATCAACTGACTTTCTAGTTCCTTCTCCTTTCATTGGTTTGTGTAGGATTTCTGGCATTTCTGTCCGGGCCTCTAAGTCTATATGAGTTGGGATTTCTCCATAGAATCATGAATAGAATCTTTGCCCTATAAGGTTGCTTCACCTACTTGAAACAAACCACATTGAAGATGACTACAATACCAACCCCATAAACTGCCTCATAAGGGGCATTATAAATGTGGAACAGTAAAAATTATTGTAGGAAAATTTATGAGAGGAAGGTGTTTATCCCAACTACTTTATAATAGATAACAGAAAACCTGATCATTTCCTCCAATGTATGATGGTACGCTCTATTTGTCAGGCCCAACCGTCACCTGATGCAATGTTGTTGCTAAGATTATCCGTATTACCCAGACTTTATGGAAATACTTCCATAAATGAGAGGTTGGTAAACGAGTAACTCTATCAAAGATGGTATAAAAAGGAACCCCAAGAAACCTCACTAGATCATCAAGGTAATACAGGTGTAGTCCTTGTGAAAATCTTTTAATCTTAAAAACCGCAAAAACATCACAGACTTAGTAACTTTATAACCTATCACCCAAATAGAGTCATGTTATGTGGGATTCTAGGTTAAAAATGTGATGTACTCCATGCTATCACTTCCGACATTCCAAGTAGGAATGTCAATCTCTTGAATCCTACCTCTGGGTTTTGAGTTCTCCTTGATTTTTATAACTAGGGCACTTAGCCAGAAAAATCGGGTATATCCCCTTTTCATACCATTCACCAATTAAAATACCAAAATCACGGTTCATTTTTGTAGCACACACGAAAGATTAAAAATCTATAGTCATGGGTTTTGCAATAATTTCTTGTCTCAAGTCACCATCTTAGTAACACATAATCGACCCTGATAGCCAGAAACACCATCTCCCTCTTGGGATAAATCCTCAAAACCTATTTATGTTGGTGTGGATACACTCTTTAGCTTAAGCAATATCGTATCACTGTCGTATTTGTCCTTAACTCCACTAACAAAGAAATATGACGCATTCTGAAATTTACACCGCTATCATAATATGATCATAAGGGGACAAATCTAAGCCAAGAACAGGTTTTGAAAATCTTTCGCTAGTTCCTTTATTTTTCCAATAATTGTACATACCCATCGTTATTCTTATATGAGCATCTGTCTACTACATTGAATACATGGATAATAATGTAGACATATCTCATAATCTTCATATCTCAAGGAAATCTCTTATGGCGGAAGATTTTAACTCTTTCTGCGTGAAGTACATACACAAGGCCTCTTATGGTCTATGGAACAGATTCTACATGGGCACCATAAAGTAATGTCTCTAAATCAAAAGTGGATTTACACCAGCGCAAGCTGAATGTCAGGTTTTTTATATTTAATCTGATGGACCTTAGTCTATCTCAAAGCATGATATATACTTACCTCATTGCATCAGCACATAACCTAGGCCGACTTTGGATAGCATCACAGCATGACCATTCTGAACCCTTTAATAGAATAAAAAAAGAAGTTGTTAAGTTGTAGTTAACCTATTTTTGCATTATGTAATAAAGATCTTATCAGAGTCATCTGATAAACTTAAACTTGACCTGTTTATGAGTGAATATAGTCAACATAGGAGGTCCAAGGATTGAAAATCTGTAATACACATCCAATCCTGAAGAAACTTTTGAATTGGTAGGATCGGTTAGACTAGGCCATTGTTTCATTGTTGCTATCTTCTGCGTATCAATCGAATCTTTAGACTATACACTATATGCCGAAGGAAAAGAACCTTATTGACACAAAAAAATTGCATTTGCAAACTCAAGGAATAATCGGCAATCTTTGAGATTTGTTAGAAAACAACCCTCAAAATAGTTTGCATGTTTCTTTCTAATTTCAAGAGTAAATCGAGATATCATCAATGAAAACGATAATGAAAAAATTCCAAGTAATGCTTGAAAATTCTGTCATCAAATCCATGAACACTGCAGGTGCATGGTTAGGACAAATGACATAATGACAAATTCATAATGACCATAACGAGTTGAAGTTTGTTCTCGGAATTAACTATCTCTTACTCTAAGGATGATAATGGATCTCAGATCTATCTTTGAAAAAAAAAAAAAAAAAAAAAAATCAAAATTACTAGAAAGTAAAGTTGGTCAAACAAGTCATCAACCCTAGGATAGAACGCGTATTAGTAGTGTAACCTTTCAACTTCTTTAGTCCATGCACATTTCTAGGAGATTCATCTTCTTCTTCTATTAAGAAAAAATTGGTGCACCAGGCGGCAAGTACAAGGACTGTTGAAGGCCTTATCTAGAAGTTCTTCAACATTCTTTCAATTCCCTAAGCTCAATTTGATCCATTCGTAGAGGAATAAAATTAGGTTCAGGTTGCCTGGAACGAGTAAATTCATAAGTGAATTTCCCTTTTGGGAGGAACTCATGAATACTAGAACTAACTCAAGAGTGGTATTTTACCTAAACGGATGAGAGAGAAAACCCGTTTGAAATATTCTTTCAGGACTTAAGTAAGAATGAACATCGACCTATAGGTGTCTAAGCTAGTGCCCTTATATTCAGAGGACTCGTTCATCTGGAAAACTCAAAAAATGAAAACCCTAATTCTACAATCAACTAAGGCATATAAACTGAGGGTAACTAATCCATTCCTAGAATGATATCATATTGACCAATTTAACTCTACAAGATCTTGCTGAAACGTGATTTTTTGGAGGACTGACAGCGAAATCTATGTATATTTTTGTGGCTATTAGTAGACACCGACAGGTTGTAGAGACTTCGAAGTGTTTTGAAAAATTTAATGAGTAACATCAAATTTAACTGTTAGTACGGACTTATGAAGGAAAGGAGTAAACCCCTGGATCTCAACAATGCATATAAACATTCGGTCAAAGACTCGTAAAGATCGTAGTAGCATCTACATCAGGTCAATTTTCCTATCATAGAAATCCTGGAGAATAGTACAAAGTGTTTTGGCGCGACGCACTTTGTAAAAGATAAATTACCTACAAATTTAGGCCGACGTGAGTGTTCTTCTGAAGTGATGCACTCAAACTCTACATCATTAACTGCTCCTCACCATGTGTTAGAGGTAATCTTTCAAGTGTGACACTCCGAACCACACCAAAACATCCTTTTATCTCGAAAGACACTTTCCTTGGTGGTTGTTTGTAATCACACTTTTGACAAAGTTGTGTAGGTTATGGGTGGTCTGAACACTCCTCTGATTGAGAACTAAGAGCCTTACCTTTAGATCATTGAACTTGGACAATACAATAACTAGCAGATGAAGGGGTTGACGTTAAAGACTTGGTTGAAGCTATCAGCGATTCTCCACTTGATTCTTTTGGAAAAACACATACAATTCCCAATCCTAGACTGATAAGTTTCCTTGGTATGGTCCTAATGTAATCACAGTGAACCTACTAAGCGTGAATCATGAGATTGTACGATGTTCATGTCCCCAAGGCCACATAACAGTCCTACACTCTATTTAAAGTTCATCAGTTAACCATACATGAAACTTGTTCATTTTAGGCCCTGCAATCACCAACCAGGAGGGAATATTTTGAGAGTTAGGTGAAATTGATCAATACTCTTTAACTAAATTCATACCTGCTGCAAAAATCAAAACTCGTGAGCTTTTGCCTCCCTTAATTCCCTTTTGGAAAAATTGTCAATAAAAGTTCTCCACTAAAGCAATCCCAGATGCAATCTCTACCCACTTTTCGTTCAGGTGAGGATACTAGATATGAGCTACATCTTGAAATCTAGTAGATGACAACTCAACCCGATCAATACCAATTACCTTCACCACTCCAAATATATTCTTGACCTATTATTAATTTTTTAGCAACCTCCCATAGGCGATCTAAAGAACTTCCGGAGGATTCATCCTTCAGAAAATGCCATACTCTATATTAGCAGACGCATCATTAAAATTATTCAGAACTAGAGCATAATTCTGCTTCGTAACTTCCTGATCTACGACTTTCTTGAGGAGTTGAATTTTGAATCCTAGCATTATCATTAAATCTTGCTAATATCTACGAGGAGGCGTGACACAGGAGGGTTAGCACGACGAATTAGATCATACACTATGCATAATAAGAGTAACAAAGAAAATGAAGTTTTCCTTAAACAGGGGAGACACGACGGGGGAGGAGAGAGGGCACGAAAAGAAAACAGAAAAGACGAGAAGGAGGGGGAAGGGGAGAAGCAGAGAATAAAAAAAGGGGTGGCAACACCCCGAGGCGACCCGGGAGAGGAAAACGAGGAAAGAGGAGCAGGAGGGACGAGAGAGCACCAGGCCGATGCAGAGCAGAGCAGACAAAAGAGAGGAGAAACAAAAAACAAAAAAGGGGGGGAAAAAAGCGAAAGAAGAGTGAAAGGCGGAATAGAGGGGGGAAGACGAGAAACGAAGCGGAAGAGAAGCAAACGGAGAGGGGGGAAGGGGGAAAACAAGTGGAAACGCGAAGACGAAAACAGGAAAAACGAAGGGGGGAGGAGGAGGGGAAGGGGAGGGGAGGAGGGAGGGGGCGGAGTAAAAGGAGAGGGTGGGAGGGAAGAAAGGAGGAGGAGTGGTGGTCGCGGGTGGCGGGGGGGGGGGCGGGGGGGGGGGGGGGGGTGGGGGGGGAGGGGGGGGGCGAGAGGGAAGGAAGGATGCGACCGAGGGAGGGGGGGGGGAAGGGAGAGAGGAGGATGGGGGAGAGGAAGGAGAGGACAAAGAGGGAGGGGGGGGGGGGAGGGGAGGGGGGGGGGGCTGGGGGGGGGGGGGGGGGGGGGGGGGGGGAGAAAAGGGAGGGGAGGAGGGGGGGGGGAGAGAGCGGGGGGAAGGGGGAGGGAGAGAGGATTTACTTAATTATTTATTACGATTTTATTATTATGAATTTCTTTTTTTGAATTAAAGCCTTCTATAACTATAAATGATGGAAATTCACAAACTAGATCAGAAAAACAAAAAACTTAAACCAAAAGTGTAACTCCCCCGTATTTTAAAACAGAGCAAAAAAATGCATATTTCAAAATTTGGATTGGACGGTGCCCCCATGCGATAGAGCCAAACTACAGATAGTCAGTTCGAATTAAAGTCTATCAATCGACTTTTCGAGTGGCCAGATGGACTCTAACTCTACTTCATGAGCAACGGTCAATCAGTAGGAAGGCAGTCAACTAACGGTCTGAACTCGACTCTGTTAATGGCCAGATGATTCCCATTCTAAGTCATGAATGATACTCGACCAGTAAGGATCGTCAATCGGACTAATGGCCAGTCAAATGGACTATGTCGATTAGCTAGATGACTTCTTTTTCTTAGTCATGAAACGATACTCGACCAGTATGGGCCATCAATTGACTTACCGATCTGGTAGTCGGATTTTTCGATTCGCCAGCGAACTTTTAGTTTCTATCACAAATTACGGCGACACTAAAGACTGTCTGTCCAACCATTCAATAATTTCAAAAAAAATTTAAGTCAAGGGTTTTAGTATTTTTCTTATTGTTTGCTACTCTAAGCTTTGAGATCTAGACCCTAATATGATATTTTAGTTATTTTTAACCTAGAAACATACACTACAACTTAGCTGAAGATCTAATCATTAATGAAAAAAATAGAGAATTAAAAGCTAAGAGCGGATTTAAAAGGGCAAGAAACGTAGTTGAAAAACACAGGAAAGTTTGAGCTACTTTAGCACCAAATCAAAAGATTCTCCGGGTTAATTCATCACCGGGCATGTGGGATTCACTAGTGGGCTCTTTAACCATTATGCCCCCTAACTTTTAGTAAATTGTCTTGATTCACTATTATGGCTAGACCCTTTATTAGCTTGAATGTTAGAAATGTTTGGTTCTAAGCATATATAATAATCCAAACTAGATTAGTACGTTAATATTAAAAAAATTGCATGAATTCAAGAACCATATCTATGTATTTCTTTAGTTATTGAATTACAGATACTAGGTTAGATATTTCGGTTATCCAGTTATACATTCCTTAGTTATTTATGTGTTATTATCAGATTAGTTATTGCATTCTAAGTTTTCATGTTCAATTTTAAGTTATCTAGTATTTAAAGAAGTTTAGTCTAGCAATCAGTTAAACAACTTAATTCAGGCTAGTTGCAATTAGATGGAAGTTACAACTAGGGTTCACATAGTAGCCAAAATGTCCAGAACTATACTTCCATTTTTTTTGTAGGTGGTAGTCACCCTGTGGGCACCGTACTGAGACCACGCCAAACATTCTTTTATTCCTATGCAGGGGAATTAGGTTCTCTCGTGGGGCTTTATACATAAAAACTCCACAAATTATCTTTTGTTGTTTTATTATACTGATTCTTAGCCTCCTAAAGTTAATCCGATTCTCCTTGCATTGATCTTTTTATAAGTATATCCAGTATTCAGTTTAGGCATGTTATAAATGGGTTAGTGATTTCATTAATCTCAAACATCAGTTATAGTATCAGCGTTTTGAAATTATTTCCATTGCTGTAATTTCATGATTAGTTATATATTAGTTTCAGTTTTCTTATCCTGCAATGGTTAATACACTTTCACTATGGTGCATAGTGTATACACTTCTTGATGAGGTTCAGGTTCTTCATCATGCCAGAGAACTATTAAATCAGTTCCCGATCTCGAGTTCAGTAGAATAAATGTTGAGTGCGGTTCTCATTATTCAAGGAGAATGGTCATGATTTTCTTTGAGTCTTTTTTAGTCTTTTAGTTTATGTTTTCTAGGCTTATCTAGGCATGACTCAAACATTTTCTAGTCAGTTAGTAGCTATTTCAGCCATCGTAGATTCAAGTTAGGGTGAGTTGTGAAATACTAGTGTAATATAATGTAAACCATATATATGGCATGAGATTTAGTTATGTATTTAGGGTATTTCCCCCATCTTTCATTTTTTTCCATTAGTTACCGCATCAGTTTATTTATCTTAAGTAAGTTATGATCATATAATAGAGTTAGTCAGGATATTGGGGTACTAGTCACCATGTCCGCCGTTCTCGGGGGTCTGGTAGCGGGACAAAGACAAGGGGATAAGATAAAATGTTCTCAGCCCATGAATAATGATGACTAACCATAATTGGCGAATAATGATGACGGAAGCATATTATGGAGTGAGTTTTATACCCTGAGGGACCTAAAACCCACATGCGAGAAGATGTCGCATACAAGTATGCACAAGCCACTTGAAAATTAAGAGCATGCTATGATAAAAAAAACAACACTCAATAATAATCATAACCTAATCACGAATAACCTAAGCAATTGTAAAAGAGCATTAAAATGAGAATATACCTCCGGGAATAATACTAAATATGAAAGTACTAATGTAGTCTCAGTTATAACATGATAAGACTGAATGCTGAAAAATATTTATATGTGGTTGTAAAAATGCACTAGAGTCTGACTCAACCATAAAGGACGAACTATAACCAACATAAAATACATGAGCTAAATGTGAAGTCTGATGTATACGCAAAACGAAAAGCCCAAATATACCTAAACCAAGGCATTAAGGAATTGATGGCGTTGATTACTAAAACAATGCCCACATAGGGAACTTACAACCTATGGGGCACCGTTAGTTTAGGACTATTTGCGAAAAACATGAAACCCCAGGCAACATTATTATATGAGGAATTAAGTAATGACATAATATGTAAAAAACTGTTGTAATGGATACCTTAACGTACTAACATGAAAATCAAGAAGTGCATTAGTTAATATACAGATAATCCCTTAGTCAAGGCTAACACATGTATGTATCAAAACAGCATGAATGATCATAAAATAGTGGACCAAATTTGAAGATATAGCAATAAGCTACATAGTTAGGGTTTTGAATTTATTGATAGAAAATACACTAAAAACCATGATAATCTGACACTGCATAACAAATTTAACAACAATAAAAAACCTAATCCATGACTCTGGTGCAATTGAGAATCTTAGGTCTAGTTGAAATATAGGAACAAGAATATAACTAAAAATCTAAGGACTTTAATGGGTGAAAATGGATAACTTGTAAAATCTTCAGTTGTCGGGGCTAGAATTGATGGAAACTTCATTAGTTCTTAAACTAGGGTTTGTCGCCCTCTTTATACTCTTTACGCGTTAATTAACTAAGATGGGAATGATCTACTTGGATAGTTCAGTTATGTTGTAGCGCTTAAAACTAAAAAAACACAATAGGTTGAAGGTATAAACAATGTAATTCGGGGTCCCAACGCCTAAGGAAAAATTAAAAAAGTCCCTGGACTTAAATATTGTCACGGTCAAGAGGGGAAGATCGATTTACTGAGATTCTGTGGTCAACCATCAGTTGTGATGAAGGATTAAATCGGGTGTGATAACTTAAACAACACAAGACCAGGTTGATTTCTGATCTACATTATATAGTTTGTTGGAGTGTAGCATTAGCACAACTCGTGGGTCCAACCCTTACACACATTAAGTGGCAATATAGAGACGAAACCTGACATTTCAAAGAAAATATGCACTAAGGAGCCTTTAGATACAGAGCCTTACAAATGGAGTGAAAACTATCCGCATCCGAATAGGGACTTGGTCAACTCTTTCTCATCTACAATCTTTACATTCAATGGTTTGGTGAATGATATGTTAGTAGATTCAAGTAGGCGTTATAGGCTAAAAGTCACCATAACTACGTAGTGTAGGCAATAAAGGGACGTAAGTTTTGGTGTTCAAAGAATAGACAAAGACCAAAAACCACATATGTTGTTGGAGCGCAACAGACAGACTGTGGATGATCGACGGCATTTTGGTCAATCATCGGTGACGTCTAAGGCTCAAATGAGGGTTCTTAACCTACAGTCCTAAAACCCCAGACCCTTGGCTAATATATTGGTACGTGGTTCAGTCATGGGTCAAATTAAAAAAGTTTTTATAGGGGTTTTAGAGATTAAGGTCGAAGTAACCATCAAAGACCAATATAACGTGTTGTGGCGTCCACCCAACGGTCGTGAGTGTCAACTCTGGGTTGCACAACACCACCAAAATGTGCATTTTGGTCTATCTAGCATAAGAGTGTTACACTTATCTCCCTGTGGGAATATTTATCCTCGAATGAAGATAAAACTGTTAGAATTGAGGGTAAGGGGGAGAGTTGCACTTCCCAACCTCTCACACTAGAACCAGGATTTCTGACTAAATAAGTGCCCAGGAAGGAAAAACATGGAAAATGAAAAATACACTAAAAAGCAAGTGCAACTAAAGGAAAATGATGCTTAAAAGAATGTGCATGAATGACTGGAAGTTTAAACAAGAATTATTCTCAAAAAAGAAGGAATATGAGGGAAAGAGATGAGGATACCATGCTTCATGACTATCTACTTTCAAGTAGGCTCTCTCTATGGAATGAAACTGCCACAATAAACCTTACACTGAGCCAAATTCTTTGTTTCTCGACCTTCAAACCTGGCGATCAGAATCTCAACTCGTACTGTATCCCTTCACAACCACCCTTTCTAAAGCCCACAAATCAGAAGTGGTTAACCCACACACATTTCAACAATGAAATGTGAAAAAAGTGATGCATGCTACTAATGCCGTTGTATTCTGGACTCATAAAGGCAATTTATCAACCCTAATACAAGCTATTATAAGGGCCATACATATCAAGGACTGGCTTCTCTTTCTTCCAAAGTTCATAGCAAACCCAATCCATCAAATTGAACTTTAATCTTTTCCTACATCTGTATAGGACTTCTAGAAACTTGGGTTGTCTATTAAGTCAATCTCAAATGAGGTGACACTTTATCAATAGCACTGGATGAACTAATATGGCTTCCTATCAAGGGCTGTTTTTGCCTACTTCAAAACACACAATTAGGAAACGTCATCTACGCCCATAACATTGCTCATAATGGGGACAATTGGATGGTGAAGGTCACTTTAATGGAGGCAAAGTCAAATAAGAGGAAGGTTATCTCCTACAACCCTTTGAAATCAATTACTCCAAGCTTCATTATTGGCCTTCTAAGTTCTAAATGGGTACGGCTTTTAATGTATCCTTTTTAGGTGAAAGGATGTTCTTGATACTCACGTACCAATACTTTGTGAATGATTACAAGAAATTCTTAGATGTAACTTGAGGACATCTATCGAATGATAAACAAACGACCTCATGCAACCTTACTATCCTCACTAACGTAAAGCTTGCCAGTCCTCTGGCCGAATAAGACAACAAAAAAGCACACATGACTTAGAAACTCTATCAAATATCCCTAAATGTATTCATGTCATCTGTGATCAAAATAAATCGTCTGAATACATGTTATTACTTATTAATTCCAGCAAAGAAAGGTATGCATTTTTTGAGGCATAACTCCTGGTTGCTAATGTTCGACCTCGACTGCTAAACAATTGGGAGCACTTAACCACAAAATCTTAATATCTATTTTCATACATCAATCAAAAAGGACTTCCCTAAGATCAAGGAACATTTAATGGACACCAAGGATGAAGTGAATATCGCAAAAAATTTGTCGTATCAACTCTCCCCCACCTTAGGGAACACATAATCAAACCATTGATAACAAGACACCATCTCCTCCGCGCGAGAAAACCTCACTCCCTTGTGAGACTACACCCGTTTAGTTGAAGCAATATCAAATTGCTATCTTGATTTTCCTTAACCTAACTACTAATGAAGATTTTGGACATTAGTGAAATGTACACTACCATATTATCCTAATAAATCAAATATCCTAAGGAGGGAAAGCCTACGAACATTTTTATTGTCTTTTTTCTTCCTCCAAAAAAAATCACTGGGAACAATGAACAAAGATGGTTCGTTATTTTTATTACTAAACAAGCATGCTTTGGCTACGCGTTCTACACAAACCCATCCATAGTTTGCTAATAGCATGAGGCTACTACTGCAGCATTACTGGATGGTATGGCATTGCTCAATAATTAATCTTTAAAGACTCAAGCCAACTCCACCAGCAAGACTTCCAACTTTTCTGAATTGTACAACAAGGAGGCTCGTATGGTATTGAACCTCAAAAAAGTAATGTCTCCAAAATTTTATGTGAAACAAAACCACGTGGGAAGCTCAAAGTCATGAAGTGAAAGTTTCTCATGCACCTTAAGTATCCTAAAGCATAAGTTGTAAACAGTACCTCGCCATTGCCATCCCTACCTTATTAACAGCAACCTAGGTCGGTTGGGGAGTATCACAATAGATTATATAACTATCTAAATCCTCTTAGTGTAGTCAAATAGCTGTTTAGCTTACCTCGTTTTTAGTTTCTTGGGAATCTTCGTCTCAAAAACCATTTGACCACCGAACTTACTTCTTTTCTAAATAAAAGTCAATAGGAGGGTATGGATTAAAATCTTCTTAGAAAGCTTCCCAAATAACCTGCTAGACCCAAGGAAATTTCGCGCATTTATAGGAGATGAAGGTCAGGACTTGTGTTTCACGCGTTTTATTTAGGAACAGTAGGATCATTTAACCGACACAATATACACAAAGAAGCAACTGACTGCCAACAAAAAACTCTATTTTCTTAAATAGCGAATAATGGCGATCTGAAAGAGTTTGCAGAACAGTTTTCAAATCGTTAGCAGGTCTTCCTCATTCGTCGAGTTAACGAGATATCCAAATAAATATTATAAAAAACAAGCCAAAAAACTTCTTAAATCTTTGGTTATCAAAACAATGCAAGCGCGGGAGCATTGGTTAGTCAACGGCACATAAAAAACTAACTTAAAAAAAAAACACTATGTTCTAAACCAGTCTTCTTGATGTCAATATCTCTCAAATCGTAGCTTATGATAACATGAATTTTAGGTCTATCTTTTTAAAAAATGACAAGCACTGAAGTTGGTTCAAACAAGTCTTCATATTCTGGGGAGTGTAGTGAAGTATCTTCATTGTGACCTTGTTAAATTGTTTATATTGATGCAAATTATACGAGAACCATCCTTTTTCACGAAAAAATTTGTTCACCCTACGGGAAATTACTAGGTAAGGTAAAGCCCTTATCCAGAAGGTCTTCAATATCTCTTCACTTTTTTAAGCGAAGCTTAGAGCCAGTCTACACGGAGGAATGAATGTAGGTGGCTAGTGGAAGTAGATTAATCAAAGCCTTCCCTTTCATATGAAACCTCTAAAAAAGATCGATGGAAATACTTCGAGGAAATCTGGTCAACAAATGGATCTGACTCACAATGGGGTTTGAAGTGTGAATCCTAGAACCCGATTACTAGATAAAAGATGACCCTTTATAAATCTATTCTTTTTGTACTTAAGGTACGAAATGAATTGGACCATATGCACTAATATACTACACTTCCATTCTAATAGTAGTTTCGTATAAAAAAGTAAAAATAACATCCTAGTTACAACGAACTGAGGCATAACCTAATGTAATAAGTCATGACCTAGAATGATACAAAAGTATACTTTCCTTTCTATTAGAATCCGCAAGGTGACTTTTTGAATGATGATGTGATTACAGCAATATTTGAACACCCATATAGCCATGATGACTGGACTGACATGAATTTTCTAATACATAAAGAGTTACAAAGAATGCGTCCACTTAGTTTAACAATGCATAACATTTAATAAAAACTCATTAGAATACCAGTGTAGTGCTCCTTACGGAGAACTCTTCCTGATATTACTAGCATAGGGATCATACAACATGTTTAGATGCTGACCTCCCACTGTACACAGACTGAGTTTCCCGATAAGTTGGGCGGGACCTTCTGCGTGATGCTAAGGTTGTAATACGCTCTACCAGTGTGGATACATCTTTGACCCTGTTTAGAAGGACAATATTTCAAATGTGACAAAACAACCTCACCCAAAGCATCCTCCTGTTTCTGCAGACACTCACCTTCATAACATAATGAATAAAAATGGGGATACCCCCAGAAGTGTAGGAGCTCACACGAAAACTCTAGGTTCTCAATAGGATAATGTTGTGTGGTGCTGACTAGCATTATTTGTGGCTGGAGCATAATACGATGTACGCAAAATGGAATAGTACATTGAGGGTACCAGATGCGAGTCGAATTCTACAAAAGACATAAACTTTGAAAGGGAACTTGAAGAACAAATTGCATCTAAACTCAACCTCAATATAATTGAAATCATTTCAAGATAAATAGGCAGTTTAAATTGAAACATTATGTCAACTCTATGTGTATGTCAATGTCACGCGGAAACTACTACGAATTTGATATAATGCCAAATTCACTTACCGTTGCAATTAGACGATTATCCGTAGCCATAGGTCTAATGCAACGGTTAAGGCAACGACTACAACAGATCGCATAGCAATAGATATGTCGCTAACGGTTTTATGTACGATCGGTTCCTATAATTGTAGCCATAGATAGACCTAATTCTACAATTTGTACTTTATTTACTTTCAACGTAAAGTTAGTATTTATACGGTTCTGAACGTGAAAAAAAAAACGTTTATGCATCAGTCTTGTGAGTCTTATTTGGCTATGGCTACAATAATTCTCGTTTCCATAAATCATTTGTATTCTGTTGCAATGAGTTTTATTAGTGGTAGTGCACAGTTTAAACCATTATAAACATGTGGCTAATGGCTGATTGCAAAGGTTTACATGGTAATAGCAATGTCTATTAACTTCTGCCAACAGGATTATCAAGCTATGCCAAACGTCTATATATTATTGGTACAGTTTCACATGATGGTAATTATTGAGTATTGTAATAATAATAATATAAAATACACATGAATTATTCACGAAGAAGAAATGTTCAATATAAAATGTAGAATCATGATCTACGCTTCAATATCAATATAGAAAAATATACAAAATACTTTTTACATTCAAAAAAAGGTGGGAACCACATTACCACATAGCTTTCCGATCTGCAATATAAAAGATTCTACAAAACACTAATAAGCTAGCATCCACAATATTCAATCCTATGTCAAGTCTTCACTGCTACTTTCATGCGCTTCATCATTCATCACTACATACAATTAGGGAAAATTAAATAATTCTTAGCAATTTTTGGCAAAAAGCTCAATTGATCCACAGTATTCATATATATTAATAAGTAATACATAGGAATTTCCCAAAGTTAAACACCTAGTAATATCAGACAAAAACAAACCAAAAGATTCAAGCTTTTCCCGCAACATTTCAACTCAGTAACTCGTCAAACAATGATGAAACAACAAAAAAATTATAATGTTACGTTTCAAGCAAACGTCATTCAAAAATCACTATGTCACGTAAAAAAAAGAGGAAAACGTGTATACCAAAGATGATATTGCTTATAGTGGGAAGCAATCAACGCAAAACTACAGTCTAAAGACGAAAACCTAACAATTTGCCTTGTATATTCAGAATGTTGGACAAAAATGAGACATGTGATGAGTTAAAAATTAAAACCCTTGCTAGTGAATGATTTCAGAAAGGATATTTATTGGTAATTTAATACTTCATTACCAATATGAAAACCTACGGACTTTTTAGCATTCTGATGTAATGAATTAAACTTGAACTAATAGTTAATGCAATGTAGTGGTTCTCTTATATAGAGTAAAATCAGTATACCAGAAGAGTATATTTATAGGGACCAATTCACTCCAAAGTGATAAAGTACATAAGTTCCTCTCAGCTAAAAAAAAATACAACACTTTCAATGTATAAATCATTGAATAACCATAAACATGAAAAGATTGTCAATTTTAATGAAATTCATTAAGATTCACAACAAGTATGATTCAAAATGCAATGAATTGCTCATTCCTATGTTTCAAACACTCAATATTTCATTGAAAAGAAGCTTTTCCACAAATTCAGCTCATCAAAACTCATAAATAACAAAACCCAAACACAAAAGATTCAATATTTTAAGAGTTCATTCTGAAGGCACCAAAACCACTATAAGTAAACAACAAAATATCAAATTATAAAACTTTTTTCATTTGGATGCCATATTGCTTAATATCTATTGACGAGTGGGCACTTTAGTTTACACATACAACCACATGCTCCATTGGTCCTAGAATCATTGTCTTCTTCTCTCGAACAATATTTGGATACAACCACACATAAAAACACCGTTTCCACAAAACTATTTTAAGAAGTGGAAACAAAGTTCAATCATTATCGCAATTTTCTTCAGAGCCAACAACATACTTTACCACATTCTTCATATTACAATCAGAAAAAAACTAAAGAAGAAGCAACAAAAAAAATCAGTTTGCAATAGAAAAAAAAGTCATATAGAAAAGTAAATAAAGTGGCCAAGTACCAGAACATAAGAGAAGAAGAACAAACAATAAAAGAAAAACTGAAAACTTCGCAACAATTTCAACATTTTTTTCATAGTATTTAGCTTTAATAAGCGCACAACACAAACTCAGCATATTCAAAAATAAGCTACCACAGAATTTCAGGAAACATTACATTTAAATACGCTTAATTTTCACAGTTTGACACTCTAAATCTACTTTAAAAATTCATTATGTTGTACTTCATTTAAGGTAGGTAACAGGCACCAGTCATTGCATTCGAGGATCAAGCTCTGAACTAAATGTGCATGGTCTTTTTTCTTTAAAAATCAGTACTTCAACACTATATCTTTTATAAACTATCACCAAAATAACAAAGAAAGATAGTTCTTTTCCACGTTATCGCACTTTTCCTTACAGTGCCAAACAACCAATTAATAACACACACCATATACAATCTAATTAAAAAATGAAGAAGGAACAACAAGAAAAAAGAGTCACATAAAAATAACAAATTTAAAAACAGAAATGAAAAATAGAGTTGGAGCTATGAAGAAGAAGAAGAAGACATAATCAAAAGATTAGATATTAGCGACACTAACCTTGCTCACCGCCCGTGCACAGAAGTCGATTCTTAGTGAAGAAATGGATAGTTGCTTGCCAGTTAATTAGGATCAATAATCTCCATGCTTAAGTTATGAAAATTACAGATTGCTATAAATTAAGGTCGCACAATTTCTTTTGTTCCTCAATTTTTTTTCTACATTTTTGCATCCTTTCTTGCATTTTTGCGTATCAAATGCTTCCTAGGTCCCGATTCCGGAGTGAGGTCAAAGTCCCTCCACATTGGAACGTATTCCTAAAACAAGCGACGGAGAGAGTACAAGGTATAGGAAGGACATTGTTAATGGTTGCAATAAAGCTACCACATGTTAGTGACGCAGGTTTGAAGTGATGGTGTTGTTACTAAAGTACAGGGATATGAAATTATGTTATTCATGTAGGATGGTAAATGATGCTCTTTCTATTTAACTGCTTGTTCATGAGGCACGAAAAATGTTGGTGTTACGAACGGAACCATTCTCGTGGAGGCCTTATGTATAGAAACGTTATACTTAAGATGACTAAACCAAAGATCTTTAACATAAATAAAATTGAATGGTGAGAGAAGAAGGAAAGAGACCTGTAAGCAGATTTAGGAAATGGATTGCAAGAGAAGGCTGGTTGAACTCTCAGTTTAATGCTAAACTTCGCAGTAATATTAGGAAAGCAGGTGTTTGTTTTGTGCAAGCCATTCAAGTTGCAAAAAAACAAGAGAACCCCCAATTAAGGCTGTATTTACAGATTGCTGATGAGTTTTCCAGCAACCTGCAAGACAAGAAATATCTATAGTGAAACAAATCTAAGACACCCATGATATCCTACTCCTCTCTGTCTAGTTGAAACTTGAAATCTTCTTGTCTATGATATGAAAATGCGAATTAATCAATAGTTGAGTTACAGTAAAATTCAGGAAAAACTAAGCAAAATCAATGGCACATAAAGAGGATCCTAGTTGACTTACCAGTACAATTTCTGGGGAAACTAAGCACTAATGAAACCTATTGAATCGAAGCCCCCCCCCCCCCAAAATGTTTCAATAAGAAATAAATGATAAATATTTATGGGAAGCAAAGTAAATTATTAACAAACAGATTTGTTCATCCAATTGCAAAAGTAATTATTCTAGACCCAAAACGACAAATCCAAAAGAAAGTAAATCAGCCATATAAAAGAGAAAATTGGTCAAAGATTAATTGAGAGAATGACAAATAGAAATTCAGAAGAACTATTGGATAGTCGCAAATCCCAGTTATAGCTCTTTAACTCTCGGAATTCGTCTAAGATGAAAGACGAAACTCACATACACAAACAACATGAGAAAAACAGTACTTCAAATTAATGTTGTAAGTAAAAGGAAGAAGGCACACAGCTGAACTAGCGAACAACGAGGGCAACCAGACAACTAGAACACATGTATAACAAACTAAAATAAATTTATACGTAACTTCTCTACATAACTTGACTAAACCAGTTTAAGTGATTGAAATAATATCACTCACGAACAATTAACACCAAACACAAGAGCATGCTTTATACCTCAAAAAACTAGACACAGTCAATATGAAACCACACAGTTTTTTTCCATTCAGTATGCATAAAGAATAAATCAATGAAGAAAACAACCATATCCGAGAGAATGAGAAAAAAATATGACAGTAAGCTTAGATTATCAAACAAATGGGCAAATGAGTTGAAAAGACTTATCTTTTTGGGTTCAGAGCGACACTAGACGAGACAACCAAAACGGTTTCTAACAGATTTTCAACAGTTCGACTTTACAAAGGGTTGATCAACCCTAAATTGCCTCTTAAAGTTTAACCCCCAATCAGCTTCAAGTGTAAACATAAATATTCTCATGTTAACCCAAAATATTGAACTGAACTTTAATTGAGAAAGATGTTTCTTTTATTGTATAAGTTATAATCAAATATGAATACAGGGAAGTAACGATAGAGGACCTAGATAGAATAAGTAAGATTGATTTAAGCCTAACCATTGTTTTTTTTTATTCATTCTTCATGATTTTTGACTATATTAAATGGAGACCTAGAAACATAACATACTCATGTGTTATAAGGAAGGAAATTTACAGTAAAACCTTGGAAGTCCCAACATGACCAATGAGCTTTACCAAGGCTTCAAAAAGTATTCGTTGTTGTCTTCTGAACCAAATGTTTCTTGGTCAGTAGAGGCTTACGTGTGTCCCAAGATCTGCCTTTTATGAAATTCTATGAATAGGGCTGTCGTTAACGTTGCTGTTGAGTATGCGTCACATCGCTGACGAAGGTGTATGAGAAACAAGTTTTCTTTCGTTTATATTTTTTTAATGAGGGGGAATAGGATTTAGGTATATAAAAAATAATTAGGCTCTTTGCAAATTAACTGGAGGGAAATATATTTTTAGGGGGAAATATATTTTAGTAATAAAAACAGCACCACAATATTTTTCGCTAAAATAAACCGTTTGTCATAGATTTAGATATTGCGACAGTTATAAAATTTGTGCCATTTTAGAATCTCTATAGGACGGTTATAGGGATGATGCACCAGTTCATGTAAAGGAATTGTTTATATTAGATCAAGGTTATTTTGCCACAGTATCGCTGTTGTTGTAATTAGGTGTGGTCTTTGCTACGATTATAGAATTGATGTCTAACAAAGCGTCCGTAGTAAGTCAAAATTTGTTGTAGTGGCCTCAAGAGCCAATCATCGTGACGTGGTGCAACCATGATTCATTGAGGGTCTGAGCGACCATAGTTCTAACTTACTCCACTAGCGGACGACTTAAGTTAATCATAAGGCGCGGAAACATTCAGTTAAGTCTCAAAATTAGAACATTTGACATGTAAGATAAGGAGGCTAATCAAAATGAACAATCCTGAATGACTATGTTTCTATAAAAGACTCCTATACTACTAGGCATGAATGTGGGGAAAAACCCAAACAAATTCTGATAAGTAACAACAGAAATAATAAAAGAGTCCTCATAAATGAAGGGGGCCTCACCTGTTAAATTTAGTCTTGTCTCACTCGAGCAATGGCGCGCCAAAATTGATCCTATTTACCTGCCGTACGCATTTAACGATGCCATGACAACATGTATAGTGCATTGAAGTACGCAAAAGCAAGAGGGAATATCTCTAAACAACAACTTATGTTTGAAACGGAGTAAGAGGAAAACACTTATCGTGGATTGATTAAACTCATGAAATAAACTTAACTCATTTCACTATATAGATATCAAATACAGTGAATATTAAATCAACTCTAGTTAATACAACTTTTCAACTCTTGCATGCAAGAAATGATGACTCTAAGAGTTAGGTAATAATACAACATATATAATTGTAAGATCACTCTTAATAGAAGACATCATGCTTCCTCTCAAGTCTACTATTACAATACATGATGAAGTCCCAAACCCATCATATTAAAGCATAACCCCTGAGGAGCATTCAACACTATGTGGGGAGAGCATTTTTAAAAAAAAAAAAAAAAAACCGACAACCCATCACTTAAGAGTTGAAGCTTAATGAAACAAGCATTTACCGTCACGCTGCCAAAGGACCATCCTTACCTGTCAAAGTATGGGAACTAAGATTTCCTAATGGATACACTAGTGTGAAATTGTGAAAAAGGGTAGTCATCAAAAAAAGAATTACCATTTTTCTACATTAAGGGCTACATCTGTTTGCATGGAGACTTTAGTTCTGTGAAATCGTATCCCCATATCGGTTGCCATATTTACTACTCAAAAAATATACTGATCTTGCAGGTTTTTAGACAGATAATTTTCCTAGGTTGTGAGGATTAGTGTATAAAAAACTTATCTTTAGTCTGAGTTTTGAAACTCTTGTTTACTTGCTTGTTCATATTATAAAGATATAACTCATTTTTTAAAACTATCATAGAAGAATCTCTGCGAAAACATGGTTTCCTTGTTTAACTGCTTAAAAACATTTAAATTCTTTGGGGATACTTAGTTACCCTATATGTTGAAGAAGAAAAAGAACTTCCACTGAACTCTACTCATAGATCTTTACTCTTTACTCTTAATTTTTCGTGAAACTTAAGTCTTTAAACAACGCTTTGGAAAATACTTAGTTTCCTTGATATGTCTGTGAAGGTAGAATTCAATGCTTTACACTGTTACTTAATTTAAATTACTCTTAGGAAATCATTAGTTCCCTTATAACTTTTGAGAAGTGTAAAACTCATAATCTTTACTCTTCTTACGTTGAACTTGAACCTTAAAAAAAAATTAACATGTTTGATATACTTTGGAAACCTTAAAAATTGGGTTACTTGTTTTAGCTATGGAAATTACTTTAACTTTTTTTGACACATTGATCGTAACTTCCTTGAAATTAGAATAATTGGATTTGACATTTCATGATTTCATGATTTTAGATGTACCTTAGAGTATTTGAATCACTAGGAAATATGGGACATATCTTTAGCAATCTGTATTGAAAAGATGGGAATATGAATGGTGTGCTCCAAGCGTCCTTGGCGCCTATGAAGAAGCGTGGCGCGCCCATGACCCCACATTTATGAGGGCAACATTTTGACGCTCGGGGCTGGCGTGCCTCCCCAAGGACTCTACGGATAGACGTAGTGTGGGGCTATGGAAGCTTGCGCTACCCAGGGCACTACGGCCAGTGGGCATTTCGATTTCTTCGATGTTTGAAGTATTACAGTCTCCAAAAATAATGGATCATTCCTGAACATAAAGAAGCTAATACATTCGATTACCAATAGAATTAGATCGAAAGAACACAGAGGAACGAAATAATCAACTTAGACATGGAAGAAATCAACCAACAAAGATTAAAAACTGGTCTTCAAGAACTTAGCTTTTCATCAATCAGATTTACTCAAATCGCTTAATTAAAAAAAGCCGGTGTGGTGGTTGTGAACTAACCCAACATGGACAATCTGACATTACTCTTTTAGGGAATCACCACCGACAATTCGAAATGACGGGACTCGATGATCTAAATGTTCTTGCTCTCTTCTACTTTATCCTTTTCTCCTTACTCTTCTCTATCTTTTGTGAAAAGTATAAAACTGATCCTATCACGTTTAGACCATACGTATTATAAAAAATTAATAAAATATAACAGGTTAAGAAAAGAAATCTGGTCCTTTCTCAACCGATTGACTCTCCTTAAGCAATATTCCCAACTCCAAAAGGCCAGACTCACTCAGACAATACAAAATGCCCAAACTTGGTGGCGTGGAAAGATCGTATCCAAAGGATTTTCACACACATCAAGAACTACCTATGAACTTCTATGAACATGATTTATTGGACGTTTGAAGTTACCAAAAACTCACTTTTCCCAACTTAAGAAAATTTTATGATTAATTTTTCCAAAAGTGAAGATTTAAACTTAGAAATTTCTTCCTACCTATCTAAATTTACCAAGATGTTTACAGTATCTCCCTTGGGAACATTGAGGTTCATGATTTCATGGCATTTTAAAGAATTTGTACTTAGGACTTGTGTGTGGTCCACAGCCAGTTAGTGTTATTTGTACAAGTTTGTGTTTGGTTTTGCATCTGAAAGATGTTGAGGTGGCAATGGGAAAAAACTAAAAAATAGGGTAGAACCAGAGTACAGATGCAAGGAGTTCCGTCATTAAATAGACGGACCCGTAGATGTGATCGTTAGATGGGAAAAATCAGTACATTGAAGGAAAAAATATGAAAGTCAGACTAAGTGTGGAACCACAAAAGAAAATGATGGTCCATTGATTGCTCGACGGACCGTACTGGGAAAATCTTCATTGGGGTAATGAGAAGGTTTTTGTACTGATTTTTAGAGCAAGTATGGAGATCAGGAGGAGCATCCGACGTGCCGGAGGTGAGATCATCAATGTGGCTATCGTAGGTCTTGTATTTAAAAAAGGGTGTCATCCGGGAGTAAAGACAAATATTTTAATCATGAACAGCGGTAGTTTACATGGCAATCGGATTGACGATGGTCCATCAGTCGGTTCGCGATTGATGTCGCATCCAGAAAAAACTTTTCTTATTTTACTTCCTTTTTATTAAAACTCTGTTTTGCCTATATATACGGTATCAAACTTCATTTTTGTGGTTCGTGGTAGCTCTCGGGTTATTGTTCTATTTTGTGATTGAGATTTGTTGGGTTGCCAACCTCTGGCAATTAATTAATTTCGGGTGTGGTTAAAGTATATTCTTAAAATTTTAAGTTGGGTTCTGGGTTTATTCGTCTGTAGTAAGTTCATGATTTATTCAGCTAAAAATATGAAATTGTGATCTTTTTAACATGGGTAACTAAATACACAACTAAGGTTGTGAGAACCATGGGTAATTAACAAAGTAATCCTAGTAATTAAGAAATTCCTGATTAGTGTTGTTACATGCAGTGATAATTCTTTCTCTTAGAAGTCTTTAAACGAGTGCACGTGGTTACAAATTCGCTTATGGCTACTTTCGGGACCAAGGAGGAAGTGAAGTAAATAGGGAATAGAATTATCAACAATTAATTTAGCGTGATTTACTAATCTAATAGGCTAGTGTCATATTTGTTCGAAGTAAAACTAAGCATACATCAAATATGATGTCCAATAAGGTACACGTCAGGGTTAGTAATTATAACACAAGTAGTCAGACTAAGGTGCGGGTGTGATGGAATTACTTAGATGTCGGACCAAGGATTAAATTAAATCCAGGTTGCCACTTTGCATGTAATACACTAGGAAAGGATGTATTGTAGGAAATAGGCGTTATGAACCGGTGGGGAAACACATATCACTGTTACTCCTAATCTTTATAACACTGACATTTATTTGGTTTAACTGCTAATTACACTGTTAAAGAAAAGGTGTTCCCAAAAACCCCACCACCACCCTTTACTTACTCACTTTGGAAAGACATTGATAATGACTAAATCTTGAGTAAAGTTAAGAAATAAAATTTTTCGTCTGGGAGAAGGATAGACCACCTAAATATTTCTAGTTGGGTTTCTTTTATGTGATAGTGATCGTTTATGGTTCTTGGGGAGATTTAATTTGAGTCTATCAAATTTGGCGCCGCTGCCGAGGATTTCTTCCTTTTAATGTATCTTGAAGCTAATATTATTGAAATTTATTCAAGTTATTTCCTGATTTTAATTTTTCTTTGTTTTTGTTTCTCTAAGGTCTAGTTATAGTTGTATCCCAAGTACACAAAGCTGAATTGGAACTACAAACCGCACCTTGAGAAGAATGCAAAAGAATGCAAAACCAAGGGGTAGTTAACATAAGAGAGTGAATCTACATTGATGGAGCAAGGAAGGCAGCAAAGCCTCCACTTACAGTACAGGGGGGGGGAAAACAACAACCAAGAACCACAGACCAAAATTAGTTAGGGAGGAGACTTGTAAGGAAACTCCAATCATCCACAAGACTTTTAAGTTACTACCGAGGCACGTGAAAATTGCAGATTCTGATAAACCTCTTGTCCAAACCCTCTTCCCCATGGGCACACATTGTGGTTGGACGAGTAGCGTGGATGCAGATTCTCACACGAGGGGCCTTATTTTATGGGAACTCCATTAGAAGATCCCACATGCTCATATGAGATCAAACTGAGGCATGTGTGTTAAAATTTATGGGGTTTAACAAGGACTTGGATATGACTCATCGGGTTGGCGAGTTTTTCACTTTTATCACTAAACAGGAGCTGCCAATTATGGTTAATGACCTGCCTACAACTCTATTATCATGGGATCAGTGAAATTGTTGCTTGTCCAAGAAGCTACAGCTACAAGGATTAAGGTGAAAACTTTATTGCACTACTGAAGATTGTAAGTAGCCTTAGGAAAAAAATTACTACGTTCGTCAAAAGGCTTCCCAAACCACCGCATTGATGATGTAGTAACATAAAGAGTTACTTCTACAGAGGTGAGAGGATAACAACAAAGCATTGCTCGATTCTATTTGAGTAAGCCTCTGAAATGGGCACATATGTTAGGATTGCAGAAAAAAGTGGATACCGAGGATCTCGCATGCTAAAGTTTGGAGAAGTAATAGAAAGTCGTGACACTAGGAAGAAAACAACCTACACGATTACAGGCGACAAAAATAATCCAATCGCAGATGAGATTCGGCAAGAGATGACGTAGAAGAGGAAATGAGTGGGGTTTGTACTTGAAACATTGTGAGGGCAGTAGTAGCAAAAAAAAGGTGAATGAAGTGAACTATCGACTAAACACCAACACCGGGGTAGATGAGTACTACTATGAGGAGGATGCATATCTGTTTAGTTACTAATTAGATGGGGGGTTCCAACCAAAACACCAAAGGTTCGAATAAGGATAATTAGGGACAAGGATTAGGAAACCAAGGACCAAAAACTATGTTAACTGACAACAGAGGGTCCATAGATCCGAGAATGCAAACTACTATCGTGACAAGATTTAACTAAAAAAATTATGGTGACAGTAATGAATGATGTGGGAAATATTCTTCCTCATAGCGCGGAAGCTGCAGCTTGGGAAGGTGGAGGTAGATGGCACGGGTTAAGTATATGTTGCAGAAGTAATGAGGAGATTCGATGCAAATAAGAGAATGTCCAAGGAGATGAGAGGTGAACTAACAGGCGGCGTTATAAAAACAGTCTTCTACGACTATGAAAACCCACGCCCCCAAACCTAGCACACTCCCAAGCAACCACTATCAAGATCCAAAAAATAATGGGCACTGCATGGTCGTCACTACTAGAGGAGTTAAGCAAAACCATTGACCCACTAATGTCATCAGTGTGGAATCTGATACTAGAAAAAAAATATGAGGTAGAATGAATCTAGTGGAGAGTTAGGTGATGCCCATAGAACAAAAGCAAAAAAATTATCTCAGATAGTGAGCCCCATCCCATGATTCCTCACGCCCTTTGCATAGAATTTTTTTTTGGGTTTTAGTAAACAAACAGGTGATGGTGATGCTAAATACCGAAGATTTCTCTGTTCATTGAAATATTTTTCCTATGAAGTATCGGTGATAGGAGTGTTTGGAAACAAATGTCTGGTTATTCTAAGTTTCTGAAGGACATTGGAGACAAAGAAGATTTGTGATTTTTCAAGTTGATAAAAGATGCAGCCTTTAGTTCTATTTGCTTCAAGGTCTTCTTATGTAGAAAAAGGAGGCATTTGGGCACTTCACTATTATTCTGTCACGTAGAGCTGGTAGACTTTGCTAAAGTCATGTGATCTTAGAGCGAGAATATAAATCTCATGCATGTCCCATTTATAAGAAGTTGGGTTTGGGAGACCAAAGCCTACTACGATCGAATTAGGATGGATAATGAAACTTGTGAAGAGGCCCCTAGTATACGAAATGATTGACTTTAAAAAGTGGGAGTCGTCGCTACTCTGAGCGACTTTTGTAAATTTTAATTGCGATGTGGATTTGAGGTTACCATGATTCTTTGGAGATCATTTTATTTGCCATGGGTTATGTTCTAGTCAATATGGAAAAAAGGGAAAATAAATTAGGTTTAAAATTAAGGAAGCAACTTTCAATATTTGAGGTTCATGAGAAACAGTGTGTGGGGGAGCTCCAAAAGGAGAATTGGTTCTATTCCTCCATAGTGGAGGCGTGTATTTGAGGAACGAATTGAAGAGCGAAATGGGGGTTGGGGATTTTTGGAACTGAGCCGGTAATCAGTAATTTCAACAGTGATGGGATTTGGAAGAGTATGATCTTTGGTGGCCTGCACTGAATGAAATGGAATATTAGTCAACGCTAAGAAATGAGTTTGATATGATGCATCGAGAGTCTCCAATAAGCGAGACCCATCATTGTGGAGGACTCAACACTAGATATGAAAGCTTCTACAATCTCATATAAGTTAGGTGTTCTTGGTTAGAGAGGATTACTTTGCCGAATTAATTCCACATCAGAGTTTTGACTTTATGAGCAGAAAAGTAGGAGTGCTTAGTGGCGGTGTTGAAGATTTTTCAGCCGAGCCATGATTGGACTATTGTGGATATTATTGGGATCCCCCCAAGTAATTTGTTCCCACAAAATACAACTCATGGCCAGATCAGGAAATTGAGTAATGAGAACCAAAGAAGGTTGATCCACATAAGCAAGAAAGTAGTTGAAAAAGGAGATCATTAATGCCGGTTGGTGCTAGAGTCATTTATCCTATTGCAGACAAACATTGGTTGTGTCACGTTAGCTAGTGCCCAAAAGGGTTGGGCTGATTTTTGTACCTAAGGAAAGGGAATGAGATTTATTCCAATGCGGTCAGTGACGGCTTGGAGGAAGATTTTGCATGGACTACCGGGAGTTGAATGCTTAGATTGAGAACGGGAACATCATGGATAAAGATATAAGATAGGAATTATAGAAAGCGTTGGGTATTTCTTCTTGATAGATATACAGGATACAATCATAAATATTGTCCAGAATATCAAGAAAACAAAGAACACCTTCCACATTGTACCTAAAATAGAAACTTTGCATGAAAAGGAGTCGGTTTGGGTTATGTTAAATTGCACCGACTACCTTCCACTGTTGTATGTGTCAATATTTTGATAGGGGGAGGACACTATTGAGGTGTTTCCACGTATGATTTTTCTTTAGTGGGGACTCCTTGAGTCGAGTGTTGGTTGTTTGGATTAATTTTGTGGGGTTTCTCAAGAGATTTAAGGATTGTCATGGGTGCTAAACTTGGGGAAAATTTACAATTTTATAGTGAAAGAAGCATCGTATTGGGTCCATCGCATCTCGGAGAAGGGATAAGGTTGATCGAGCAAAAGTCGAGGGCTTATAGAGAAGCGTCCGCCACCAATATCTATAAGGGCTGTGAGAATTGTGTGAGGAAGTTTTCTTGTGCATGCTGGCGGTGTTTTAGCGGATGTTTATTAATGTAATTTTTGAAAATGCACATTATTTTGTGCAAATTGCTCGAGCCGGAATGTAAGTTTCTATTTCAAGGAATCCTGTTTAAAGCATTGGAGAGTTGAAATGAAAGAGGAAGTTGGTGTCCGCTCCCATATTATTTCAGGATATGGGAGTGATGATACTTTTGGGGTATGAGTGCTGCGAGTAGGGTTGGGACTTAGTGGAGATATTGGGACAAGGGAGGGATAAAAATTGCTTTAACCCCTATATACAATGCAAGTAATCCCCTAAATGAGGCCCAAAAGAAAACTACACGGTAACTAAAACTAAATTCTTGCAGGTGTTATTTGCATTCGAGAAATTTTGATCCTATTTGCTTGGCACGAAGGTCACGTGGCATTGCATACAGACCATTGTTCTTGAGGTAGTTCTGATGGCAAAGAACGATTGAAAAACGCCCAAGGTGAGCAGCTTGGGCATTATTGTTGCACGGTGTAATTTTGAGGTAAATAATTGAAAGGGGCCAGAATCAAGTAGCCGACATTATCTAGATGGAGGATTGAAGAAAAGAAAAGAACATGCGTGAATTGAATTGGAGGAAGAAAAGACCGAAATTGCTGATGCATTCCCAGGGATGGAAATGAACATGTGTTGTCAGCTTTCTCAGGGTGGATTTCCATGGTTCATTAGACTTTGTGCACTATCTAGAAAGTGATGTGGTTCCGTTTTAAGATTGGAGCCTTCCACCAAAGGAAAAAAATTTCATTCATGATGTGAAAATTTTCTTTTGGGATGAGCTTTACTTATATCGGCTGTTGAGCGATGGAGAATCCACAGTTGTTAAACTTGAGGATGAGTGTTCTGTAGGAAGTGCCATTCTTTTCCTGTGCGGTGGGAAACCATAGTGGTATATAAGAAACGTGCATATGATCTTGAAGTCGTGAGGTAAGTATGGGAACCAATCACCAAAAATGCTTACAACTTGGCTAAATCATTGATCCGGTGCAACGATATGGAGAATCTAAAAAAAGGCAGATCTTTTTTTGAATCCCATTTTTGTGGATTGACCTTTTTTGGGATGGGGCATGGGGAGTCTATGGTAGAGATATATTCTTTGGCGGTGGTATAGTCGAAAGTGGTGAAAGCAATTGTGCTCCACAACAATAAGGAAAGAGTGTCACCGCATTCCTGAAAGAAGAAAGACTATATCTCCGAATTCGTTACAGTTGAGACATTATTAGTGATGGCGATTTGCATTTTTAATAGAACTTTTCAAAGGGTTGAATTGAAATATATGGTGTCGTCAAAAGTGGCACATCCTTACCACCCACCGGGACTAGACGGGCCAAGGAGGTATCGAATCGGGTGATCAAGCAGATTTTGGCGGAAAAAAACTGTGAATGCCAATAGAACAAGATTGGTAAAGGATATTAGAAGACGCTTTTTTGGCCTACGGCATAGCAAAAAGACTCCACTATGTATGTCTCATACAAAAATTGTATATGGGAAGGCTTCTAACTTATCAGTGGAGATATAGAGAACAGGTTGATGTGTGGGCGATGAAGCATAACTGAATTTGTTGATTGGACCAGAGCCATGTCAAAACAAAGGCTAAATAAATTTGATGTTCTTGATGAGTTTACTAAAAGATATGAATGTTAGCCCATCTAAAATAGGAGGAGAAGAGTATCACTATCAAAGAATTTGAAAAGTGAGAATTGTGGTTGGTGGACTTGGGTGCTCTATTCAACGCTAGGTTTCTCGTGTTTTTAGGAAAAAACACATTCCAAGTGGAATGGGCCAATTCCTCATTACCAACGTGTTCCAGCGTGGGGCGGTTGAGCTAGAGAACAAGGAAGGCACAAAGTTCAGAGTCAAACATAAACAGGATATTAAGACCTATTAGGGGCATGCGGAGAGGAGATTGAGAGTGTGGAGAGTGTTTCATGAGGTGATTAAGGCCTACATCTTGATGAAGTCTAGTTAAATCAAGGGGGCATGCGTCGCTGCCGCAACGTTATAATAAAGCGCTTTTGGTAGGCAAACCCAAGGGGTACTATTTAGCCAATATAGGTTTTTTTTTTCCTTTAGAATTAGTCGTTGTCTGTTTAATTGTTCTCATTATTTATTTTGTTTTGTATAGTTTTCTAAGATTGTATAGGGTAAAGACTTCAAAAGTTTCCAGAAAATACACAAAGAAATTGCCCACTTTGTGCTACATCGTGCAGGTTGCCTACAGCACAAATCTACAAAAAATGGTCGGGTTGGTGTAGAAAGGTATATAGACCCATCAACGGCCCGTAGTTCAGTATGGGGGACCGTCGGATCGTGTCCGTAGATTCCCTGTTGGTATATTTTAAATTATCTCTAAGTCTAAGAGATTGACGGTTCTAATACACGGACCGTCGATCGATTCATTTGACCCATCGACGAGGTTTATGGATCCAAGGCTAGTGGATCCGACCTGACCGACCCGATAATATTAAAGACACCAATTTTCATATTCAGCCCCGCTTTCCATGTTTTTTCAAATTACTTCCTATCAGTTTCACCTATCATTTCCCCCATAATTCCACTCCAAATGAAAACTACCTATCTTTCCAATTTCTCCCCAATAGTTCCCTTTTTCCTAATCCCAAAGAAGAGGCGGTGATCGCGTCAACCCGGGGTAGGCTAACTTCTTAAAAGTTCAGAAGGACGCACAAAAACAACACCACTAATATGAATGTACTTTCGATTCCCATTAACTTGAATTCTCTTTCAATGGTATATTGAAATTCGGAACTGATCTTGACATTGGGACTAAATTAGTAAATTGTGTCCGTCAAAAGTACACAGTTACGTTTGTTGTGTCATGAGAGACTCCGGTTTGTAAGAGATAAGATTGTCTAGAATGTGTGGTCTTAATGAGTTTGAAAAAAGTTTATGAGGGGTCCATTGTTTTTACTGATTTAATTGATAATTGCACGAAATCGGAACCATAGGAATGACAAAGTTAGTTGTAGTGTAGTGTTGTTAATAAGTATATTTAGAAGTGTTTGTGATAAACTGGGTCACTAAAGAAACTAAGATTGGTATGGACAGAATACTGAAATCTGTCCCAGGCCCCCACTGTACGAGACCTCATCTACGGACCTTCGATTTCAATGACGGCCGTCGATGGGGTTCTTAGATTAAAATACACATAAAAATATGATTTAATAAAAATGACGAAAGCGGATTATGGTCTCATCAATAGGACCATTCTCGCACCATCGGTCGTGTCCATTTCTTAACACCTCTTCCACCAACATGAAAAAATAAACTCAAGTATCAGAACACAGAAGGGGAGTAGTGGAGTATGGTCCATCGATGTATCAAAGGGATCTTGTACGTCCTTCATTCCATCAAACAAGTCGGTTTTTAACAACCCATCCAAGAATTAACTCGATATATTCAAATGACTAACGGGATTACGGACCATCGTTTACAAACAGCACGTCGATGTGGGCCCCTCGATCTAACTCTGCCAGCAATAATCTGCATTTTTATTTCAAGTTTCTTTCTTTCCGTTGTTTTTTGAGTGTGTTGCTAAGGTGCGATGGATACTAACAATACTCTGCAGGTACAATGGATCCAACGAAGATCAATGTCTACCCCATGAAGGGTAAATCGAAATCGGGTTACCCATACGTATTGGTTTGACAATGAGGACACCAACACAGAGCACGACATAGCACGTTACACCGGGGTAGACACCACTCTGCCCACCTCCTTAAAAGACACTAGGGGGCACCCCCGGGAAGGTGAACCCTGACGTATTTACTACCTCCCAGTCTAATGATGATCCATTATCAGGAACCAACAAGGGATGCTTTAGGTTCAGAGAGGGGCTCGACATTCTTGTTCGAGTCGCCTCCTCTTCAGAATAAGAGTCGGTTCCAAGCCGAAGGTTCGAATACTGTCACTGCCTCGGTTCCACTTTCAGGGAGCCACTGGTAGAGGGATCATGAAGAAGAAGCCTTGTCTGATAGGCCAACTAGTTTGGAGGTGACACTTGCACCCCGATTAGAAGGAGCCCACTCAAGTTGCGATATTAAACCAACCGAATCCACTACAAGAAAAACATTCTACGAAGGGGAAATCTTTGTGTCCCCAAATGCAATTGAGACCAGAAAATTGTTGGTGCCACCCGTCGCAACCACCTTCTCGCCTATTATATCTCTGCAACAGGAAAAAAATATTGCGTCGTAAATGGTATGAGAAGGGAAAGAAATTAGTCTTAAATTTTTTTGACTGCATATCTAGTTCTCAAATAGGGACTTGGGAAAATCGATTTTCAGGTCGTGAAATCTTTTAGCGATCATGAACACCTGGTATTAGTAATCATTAGAGATGAGACAACTGGCCATGATTCTGTTTGTTATTCATATTATCATGGTTTGTGAATAGTTTTTTAGGACGAGGAAACATGGTCTTGAAGTATATAGAACAAGACTGATCTGGTCTTTGATTTGTTTACTGAGACGCAGAATTATTTTCACCCTGGGGCCTAGATTATTCTTTTGAAGACGAGAACCTCTTTATTAGACGAGATAATTTTTGTCAAGATTGTCCATTTAATGGGTCCTAGATGACTTGATGTTACATTAAAAAAAAAAAAGGGGGGGGGTTTTTGTTCTTTTAACAACTAATAAATTTACAAAACTTTCGTCAAATAAGAATATATAGGGAGAGAAAGAAAACTAGATAGAGTTAATAGTTCGATTAATAAAAAATGGTCAAACATCCCATGTGTTTGTTCAATGGTTATTCAGAAACTTAGCAAAACTTGCCGATTAGACTATGTTACAATAAAGTTTTGCTAACGTTCGTACTTAAATAATAACAAACTGGCTATTTCTTTCTTAGCTTCTATCTAAACTGACAACTTTAATCTTAAAAATCTGCAACGTTAAAATTTTTTAAAAGTGATAATAACTATCGGTATACATATCACTTTATTACAAGAATTAGATAGATCCGCACACAAAAAGTTGTTTAAACTTCACCACGTGTTAACTAGAAGGAAATATCACAAAAGCTGGGATTAAGAAAAATTCAATTAGGGAAAACATGAGATTGCATGTACCAAGAATCAAATACTATTGGTGCAGAAAAGTTTAACATATTTTGTTTTTTTTTTAAAAAAAAAAAAAAAACAAAGAACCTGTAAAAAATACACACAGAAATTACAATAGAGAAACACTTATGTGAAGTTGGTGAAGAAAATTTAATTAAATGATGAAGTAAGCATTTTCAGATTTAAGCTCTTCAATTTATGGTAAATTATGTGCGATTGTGACTTGAAAAATTCTTTAACTTCTTAGGGACTTGTTCTCCGAGATACAATCATAGTGCCACCCATGACTAGCTGAAGCCTCTTCTAGTGGACTAGTAAAATGCTTACATCTAATCTTATCTAATAAACAAGGAAAATATGCAAATTTCATCAGAAGCCAATACGCCTAATCGATGAAGTAGTCCGAAGAAACAATAGCCAAAACAACAATATATAAACAAAGATGACATAAAGAAAAGTTTATCAAATGGAAACAGCATGGCATTCAATCCCAATCTCTTCTAGTGGGTAGAAATAAGAAATTTCAGTTCACAAATATCAACCCAAAAGAAGAAAAAATTAGAGTACAAACGTTGGGCTGCTCCTGATGTTACAACATTGTGAAGGGAGAAGAATTATAAAATCAAAAGAGCTAGACCATGACAATCCAATGCGAACATGGGAATGAGTGATCTTACATATGGATGAGGATGTGTCAAAAATGGGAACTCCAAACACCGTAGAGAGATAAGAGAAATGAGCTAAGATTAAAGTAGACTTGAGAAAAAAAATGAGTTGCGTAAACAACATCGAGGGCTGTATCACAAAATAGACTAAGTATGAAAGTAGCAGCTTGATAACATCAATACAATTCACAGCTCAAAAACAATATCATACAATTAGGAACTATGCAAAACCAGAGTGGAAGAATCCACAGAAGCAATAGATAAACAAGGAAGCTATTCCAAAATAGAATCTTCCATCAAAGTTGAAGCTACTAACTATTTCATACTTATGAAAAATTATAACACCAGCCGACATGAGATACATTTTATTAAACTTTCAAAGGGGGAAGGGAACTACTATACTTTGTTTGATGGAGTATTAAACTAGTTCTATTCAAAATCATAGAAATTAGAACAGAAAAACTAGTATAGAGAAGGTGGGGATTCAAAAAATTATAGGACTATCTTCTAAGATGGAAAAGTTGCTGAACACTCATGGCACTAACATAAAATAACAAAATAATATGTTATGGTGCTTACATGGTCATTAGAACAAAATTAGAGGGTATTTAGTTGAAATGCGGAGATGTTGTAGGTGGACAGTGATTGTTGATCAACAAAATTAATTCCTTTCGTTCATATTTTGTTCATTGAATGCTTTCAGGTAGGACAAGCGATGGTTCAAGGATGTGTTTTTTACTCATATAAGGATTTATTTTTAGGAAGCATTTGTTATCCTCTACAGCGAGTCAATAATAAGCAGGTGATGCAACAATTCAAATCACAACCAAATATTCCAGTCAGATGGGATATATATAATGGACATATTTGGTGGCTAAGGAGGAAATCCAGTAGGCATACTAGAAACTTCACGAAGCAAAATTTTGACTTTTTGACACCCATTTCCATGCTTTTGTCTACTCACTTGGACTAGTCTAAGAGATTGCGGATGGATTATCCTTCACATATTTTGCATGCAAACGTCAGCTCCAAGTGATCCATATAAATACACTATTCATCCCAGTATGAACATTATGATCATTATATTCTCACAACCTCAATTTATGCTACCATAATTTCAGCATAGAGTTGAATATTTTCAAAGGAAAAACTATCAAGAAAGCGTGTGACAATGA
>JAKWJA010001722.1:0-44786 GCA_027704765.1 Solanum habrochaites | reverse complement strand
ATTCCACAAAAATTGATGGGGGCAAAAACAAAAAGGTCCCGCGTGGGATGCGGATCTGTTTCACTTACTTCAGACCGGACCGAGGGTAATACGAAAAATTAAAAGTTAGTATTGATTTTATTTTTAATTACCAAGTGCTCTAACTTACACGCTGTGGTGGGGTCCATTTTTGTGATTAAATGTCAGGGATGAGGGTTGTTAACATCCAAACGTTTTAAGTAATATTTATACGGAAGTTGAACATAAAGTACAAAAAAAACAATACCCTTTAACAATTGCCATTTACGTATGAAAAAGAAAAGTTCAAAATCCTTCTCAAATAACCTACATTCATTGATGAGTACAATCTATATACTCTTTTACTCATACTCCCGCCGGTGTACTCAGATTCATTAGTGGTTCGTTGTTGAGAAGAGATGGAGATTGTGACTCTAAATGTCACGATTCATTGATTCGCGGGACTTTTTGCTAATTTGTCATTCTCATGAGGTATTTGGTAGTTATTGGCCATTGGGAAATGCAGATAAATATTGACTTAAAACGGTTTGTAACAACCCCCCACGAGTAAACCTAAAAATACCCACCCACATTTAATTAAGACCTTGTAAAAATAAATGAAACAGTAACCATCTTAAACTTTTTCGATTCACCGCAGGTGAGTAAGTCAGCACACGCAAGCTTGTTCACAACAATTTTTGTGGAATAAATTGCGGCAGATAGTAGAGTCCGCGAACACATCCACAATGCTGATGCACCAACATCATTTTTTTTCTATGAGAAGAAACCTCTGTCTGCATACGGCGAAACATATTTAACCCATGAACGTTTCTTGCTGTCTGGGAAGCTTGTAGTCAAAGGTTGGGGCAGTTCTCCGTAAAGGGACCTTTAGAGGTTGGTCCTTGGAAGGGTGTAACCGGACTGTTTGACCCTTAAATCATCACAATTTTAAGACCACCAAGCAAGGTTACTCCACTTTTGTATACTCTGAATCTAACATTAACAAATTTAATGCAACATCATACTAAGGACACACTATGAGAACTAATAAAAAGACTAAGATTTAAAGATGTCCTGTGAAGTACGTCATGTTCACGCTAGGACCTCCACAAATCCATCCAATACCATGCAATAAAGGTTGTTCTCACCTGTATAAACGAAGATACTAAGATAATGAAACATAGATTGTGAGGCTTAAAGAATATCAATTTCATTTTAATTGTGCTAATAGTGATGTTTGATGAGGTCTATCGGATAAGGTCAAACATCATCAAATATTGCCCGTAGTCATGAGGATCGACCAAATTGTCATACCACCCTGATATCCTCACAGGGGAAACACCATTGTCGATAACCACTATATTGGAGTGACGATTCTTGATAGTCGATGAGTTTCTAATATGGAGGGTTTCCAGGTCATATGATCCAGTACATTAATCACATGCTAAGCTAAACTATACATGCAAAAACTTTCATAGGTCGAACGATATTGGATAGAATGTCATAGGGTTGAGTGGTATTTCGCCTGTATCTGTGGACCGGAGATGTTGTTATAATGGTTGAAGTGAGGAGTCCCCTACAACTTTATATGTACAGGGGCCGTTGAGAAATACATTTCTTTAATATCCTTCAAAGTGTCTAAAATGTAAGTTAACAGGCAGGACAAATCATAACTTGTAAATCACCTTATCTGGAGTTAGTCTTAGGACTAGATTCAATCTTTCTCGAGAAGGGTGTCAAAATAAGTTATTGATGTGCTCATTGACGAAGTACGTCTATTGGGTGCATTGATGATAATACCAAATCTAAGTTAGTTACATTTGATTCTACCGCTGGAGGCTTCATGCGGAGAAGCTGGTGGGCACAGATCAACCGAGCAAATTGGAGAGATATCTTTCTAACAAAAAAATCTACTGAGCACTAGAATGTGAGAACACGTAAGACAAACAACCAAGTCGTCGTTCAAAGCTAAAATAAACTAGGCCCTTAGTTGGAGAATTCACAAGAGATGGCACAGATGAGAATTGAGTAGGGTTGGGTGCAGAAAACATCGATCACTAGATGGAGTAAAGAACGTGAATGACAGTGAAAACTATTTAGACGAGAATACTCCACAACAGTAGAGGAGTATTATCGATAAAAAGAAGTGTATGTTGCTGAAAGTATTAGACGGGGTTTTACACTACATTACAAGGATCCAAACAAGAGTTATTTGGCGCCAAGGGCTCAAAGGCACAACGAAGGCTCAGGTAATATTGGAAATAAAGGACCAAGAGGGCTCAATAGGTGTGGAAATCGGGAATTACAAATGGACAATCATATTACAAGTGGAACGCAATAGCTGACCGACCATTTAAATGATCGAGGGTGGAGCTATGTTCGCCCTCAAAACCCACAAAAATCTGCCACTAGGGATGGGATGTAAACGTGGCACAAAATAGAGGATGATGATACAAGAAATGATGATTAAAGTTTTGATGCGTTTGATGAGAATTGTAAAAGACATGAGGAACGAATTATCTTAGATTGGTAAGAGGTTAATGCAACATGCAGTGTCAAAACGGATCTTGAAGTCGGATGAATCAATTGGTTACCATAGTGAACCCAAGGCAACCAGGAAAATTGACCAAGCAAACCCCCTCAAAGAATCCAATTACATGATGCGCTTGTAGGGTGGCAACTACATGAGGGGGTCAACGAAAACCATTGATCCACCTTCTCCTTTTTGTGGAGAGTGCATACTAGAATAATATAATGAGGGTGGACAGTGCCATAGTGAGGCACGGATGCGGACTAAGATGAAGAGAGAGAGTGGTGCGTAGAGAAAGTGGTTCCCCCATGCCTAGGCATCCGCATCCCATTCTCAAAAAATTAGCAAGGATATAAAAGAAAGAAAATACCGCAGGTACAATGCTGTATAAACAAATTTCCAATTAATGTTTATTCTAGAATCTCTAGAGCAAATGCCTGGCTATGCAAAGATTATGAAAGATATGGTTACAAAGAAGAGGCCTATTGGAGTACTCCTTGAAATGCTAGTGAAAGTTACATTCATTTTTCGGGACTATTTTGTTATTCTTTATTTTCCCATTATCCTTGGGATACAATTCATTACCACGGGGAGTGATTTTGTTGACCTGGAGAAAGGAAAGATGAAGTTTAGACTTCACAATGAAGAAGAGATTTTCTATATTTGTAGGTCCATCAAGAATAGTGGTGAGCTCAAATCCGTATGTACTATAACTTTTAGCGAGAGTGGTTCGAAGGTGAAAATCGATGAGAGACTGGGTGTTGAGGTCTTAGAAGAAGTAATAATGAACTTTTAGACTTATTTAATTGAAATACATGATGATTTGGTTGCTACATCGTTATAGGCGAAGGATGACCAAATTCTAATGAAATTGACTTCCTAGCGAATAATCGTAAGAATCCATGAGCGGAGACCATTATTTAAAGAGGCACCTAAATGGAGCTCAAATTGTACCACCACATTGTATAATGCATTCTTTGGTATAGATGAGACACTACGGAGTTATATTGTGACAGATCTTAATGGGAGACATGCGAGTGTGTGATAGTAAGTCCACAAAGAGTTTCAAGTGAGATATTGGGTGAAGACTACTCAAATATGCGAATCCAAAAATTCCCCCCGATATTTTTTTATCCCACTAAATCAAGACCTCCATACCGGATCATAACTTGCATTAAGCATCATAGAAGATTAAATTCCGTGTAGCAAGACGGTGAAGAAGGACATATAAATGGAAGTTATTGTGTTTGGGTGTGTTCGAGATGGAGTCATCAAAAACCCATGTAGGCTTAGTTTGATTTGCCATGTTGCAGTTGTGCACCTAAGAAAAAAGTTGTATTAAGTTGTCCCACATAAATTAATATGAGTTTGAACTGATGGATCGGATGACCGGATAGAGAGCTTGTCATGTATTACCGAGTACGTTGACTGCTTGGACATGAGAAGGATCATTTGTTGTTATGCCCTTCATGCGATTATTATGCTAGATCGGACTTGCAGAAACGGGGATGTTACTGCTTCCTGATGGGTATACGGGCTAGAGATGAGTAATCTACTATCGCCAGGAATACAAAGAGAAAACCACCTTACTTTCCAGTATGGGACCTTCGCGTTGAAACCCCATACCATTTGGGTTGTACACTGCTCTGACGAAACGCTTCTAGGTGGCATTATGTCCAATATTTAAGTGAACATAGTTGGGTACACACAATTGCGGAGTTTATGGACGATTTAACAGTGTGGTGAATTTTTAATAGATGTTGGAAATCTAGTCGAGGTACTAAAACGGGTGTGAAGATTCAAATTTAATGGCGTCAGATTGTGGAGAAGTGCACTTTAGTTTAAATGAGGAAGCATTGTTGGGGCACCGTATACCTAAGAAAGGGATGAGGTGGGCAAGTTCAAGTGGAGGCAATAAAAACACGCTTCCTCCACCCAATCTTGATTAAAAATATTATAGCAAGATTTGACGAAAGACAAATGCAGGTTTTTTAAGAATTTAATAAAAGTTTTTTCAACAAATAGCACTTCCTATGTGCTAGTGGCCTGAAAACGGGAAAGTAAATTGTATCTTGATAATGCTTGATTCTGATAGAAATTTGAAGAGTTTCAAGAAAAAGTTGGTTAGTACGATGCTGTACGTACGACGTCACTTGGCCGAATGGTATGGGGCAAAAAAGGGTGAGAAATATTGGCACGTCTTATTATATTATGCAAGCAAATCATTAACTGTAGCAGTGATTACACTATTACTAAGAACTCGGAGCGTGTCGAATCATAATTTTTGATGTTAATGAAAATTTTCTCATATTTACTAGGGATAGAGGTAATCAAGCCAGAAGGACCATTCGACGTGATGTATTGAGCCAAAAGGGATGCAAAACCACGTGAATTATTAGATCAGTGTGTTGTGCAAAGACATTGATTTGTGGTTAAAGACCGAAAGGGAAAGGGACCCCAAGTCACATATAACTTGTCAGATTGGAGGATGAAGCAGTAGTTAACCCGAACTATGGTGTTGAAAAGGGTGAATAAAATGATAATCACAATGAAAAAGTTATCGTGTGTCCATAACTTCATTCCTAGGTTTTTCAAACCATTGCCTATTATTTTGCAAGCCCATGTGCGTAACCTTCAGATGTCTGTCGTTTCACCAAATTAAGAAGTCATGACGGAAGTAAACAAATTTTCTTTTGGATGTAAGCCATACTTGTATCGTGTTGTCGTGTATTGTATGTTATTCGTCGTTGTATGCCCGAACATGAAGATGATTGAGCCGATGAGGTATTGTTTTCGAGGCCCTTTTGTCTGTTATAAGGGAAGAGATTGTGCTGGGTACAAATAGGGGTGAAAGGACGGTCGAAGGGTTCTTGAGGCATGTTACTATTGCCGTGTGAGCATCATAGTGTGTTTGGAATACGCAAAAAGTATGCTGCAGTGTGGATACTATTGGAAACATAATCCACCAAGACTCTATGATTATGCAAATTCTGGTGACCGTGACCAAAAGAGAGGGTGGGATTGTCCAAAAGACGGCAATAAGATTAGTATGAGTCCATCATGTAATTCACTATAGGATTCATAAAGCATTTGATTTAAGGGGCCATTTGGATTTCACTATGGGATGAAATATATTTGTTTGTTGCGGTTGGACATATGATAACGAAGTTAGGTGAAGAATTCGCTCCAAAAATATTGAGAAAGAGAGTAACCGCATTCTTGAAGAAGCTATATTTTCTCAAGACTGACAAAAACCCAGGGAAATTTTAGTATGAAATTATACATTTTGTAATAGTTGTTTAAAAAACTATGCTTGAGAAGTTATGGTATCTTCACAAGGTAGATCTCATTTACCAATCCACACAGGACTAGTCAGGCAAGTCGGCGTGTCCAATAGAGACATAAAGGCAAATTTATGCAAAGAATGTGGAATGCCAATTGAACGAATTGTGTCAAGGAAAGTTCAATATTCATATGGGGCTACCAGACCGCTATACGACTCCCATAGGTAGCCTTGATACGATCTAGTATGGGGAGTCTACATTTGTCGGTAGCCTAGAGGTAAAGCCATTAGGATAATGAAGAAACGAATTGTATGGGGCCACCACAATCAACTCAAAGGTGAATTTACTAGAATTTTCCTAGATTATGCGCTTAATATCCTATGAATAGTGGCAGAACTTGTACAAGGAGAAGGAGTAAGAAGTATCAGTTAAAGGATGAAAACGAGAATTTGAAGTGCGAGAATCTTGTGCTTCTGATCAAACCAGGCGCACTTATTTCTGGGCAAGCTCAATTCAGAAGTGGTATAGAAAATTTTGTACTCAAAGCAAGTGACCCAGCATAAGAGCTGGTGATCTTGAGAAGTAATGAAGGAACACAAGGTTACCTGGAACGGGAAGAGGATTAAGCTTATATATGAAGGCGGTGTGCAGCATGTGATTGAGGCTTGTTTCCTTTATGATTTTACTTAGTATATTGTAAGGCCTGCGATGTTTCATGATGTCAAATCAAGCGCTTCTTGGCAAGCAACACAAGGTGTAAAATCTAGCAATCATAGGTTTACAATTCTTGTCAAGTAGTTTTCTTTTATTTATTTGCTTTCTTGTACCAGAGTAGTTTCGATTATGTTTTTGAGATATAGCTACAGTCCGTTGTCGAAAGATGCTGTCAAGAAAATAGAAAAAGCAATGGTTAATTGTGTTAAATTGTTGAGGAGCTCAAGTCAAGATCTGCAAAAAAGTGTGTTAGTCTCGTATAGGTCTACGGACCAAATAAAATGTCTTGTAGAAATTAATTGACAGAGGTGAATGGTGTCTCTAGATCTGAGTGGCCATTAATTTGACCAAGTCAAAAATTGAATGACATCCCCATTGAAGGACCGTCAACGGTGTCTCGTGGGTCCAAACATGAACCCTGCCAACCTGACCCAAACATTCTTAATTGAAAACCCCACCATTCAGATTCATTTCCCACTTCCATTATTTCACCCAAAAAACTTTTCTCCCCATTCCATATTCCCTAAATCACTCCCCCCCCCCCCGCATCCCCACAGGTTAGATGTTCAGTACGGCACGCGAAGGAAGATTTTTGTGGTAGTGAATCCCAGTGCCATCACACAATCACACAAAACACCCTATTTTCTTGGTAGGAGATGGATCACCAATGAGAAGTTTGTGTACTAAAAAGCACGCTAAGAATTAAGATTGTGGAAAACATTTGGCTTTGCTATTAGACTGTTATTATGTCTAGTATGCTTATTCGTAACATGGGTGATTAAAGACCTAATATGTTACGTGTTCTGACATATGGTTCCATAGTTGTAGAAATAATCGTAACAACATTGAGTGAATTGGAACCGTAAGCATGAGAACTTTACGAATAGGATAATTGAAATGCTGGTAGACAGGAGTATATTAGAAATAGTCACAAAAATGGGATGTTAATTTGAAAGAGGCCTTCTATCTAATAGAGGCGTTATCCATAAGACCCCGTCTATGAACAATCGATTGGGTCCGTGAATTGATACACAAAGAAATCACCATAAGTGTTAAACAACTTATGCAGATTACGGTCCATCTATTGATCGACAGACCGTTCTATACACTCGTCGTTTCAATAAGAGACAAATACGGTTGACCCTCCTATCAAAAGAAAGGTTCCACGGAACGTAGATCAGCCTACGAACCGCCAACCCCCTCCATCAATGGCACAACTTTAAACGCACTGTCAATTAATTTTTTTGGTTTTACTTTTGTTCACTTAACGTTCTTGACTTACTTGGGAGGTCCCTCCTTTTTTTTTTGCTTTTCTGTATACAAATAATCCTTCCACATGTTCATATAGCCCATAGGTGTAAAGGGAATTACACAAAAAGTGGAAAAAACCAAGGTCGACTACCCAAATTCTCTGGTTATTATGAAGGCACATATATGAGAGAAGAAGCATGACATTCTGATCCTGACCCTAGATTAAGGGCATGTGCCCAGGACACCCGGGGCACTAAGGCACCTGTGGAAGGTGTGAACCACGAAGTAGTTAGTCTGCTCCCGTTCTTATGAGGAGCGCACACTTAACCGAATCCAAAGGAATGGGGATTTCTTCTAGTTCGCGGGTGGTTCAAACATATGGCTCCGAGTAGGCCCACCATTTAGGCTAGGGTTTTAACACTTATTAGTGGGTATTGAGTCGGCCATGCTTCCACGTGTAATTGACTAAAGGACATAGGAGTTAGTAACAAGCAAACGATGCATCTTCTACAGTTGGCGACGAATCCAAATAAATGGTGCACCGGGGGAATTGCTAAATATAAGATGCCAGTGATGAATTGAAAAGGAGTAACTGTATCTTGAGTCAAAGAGAGGTTAAAGGTCCCACCAGGATCTTGATATAGTTAAAGAGGTACACCATTTGTTCAATCTACACAGCTTCGAATGGATGGAAACAGGGACTTTGGTAACGTTATGCAGGAGATTTGCGGAGTTCGATGTTCCTATGTGGCTCCTCATCTAAGGGTCACATTCCTAGGGATCTAAGACCACAAAAAAAGACCCTCTCACATCCACCATGATCAAAGGTTGTAGGGAGGACATCTCGCAGGCCACCATCCGACGATTTCTGTATAGCCCTACCACTCTTTCAGATTGGCCCCTTAGTACCTTAGAGCTCGATTATAGGTAACACTTAGTTCGGGGATGACTTCATAAGAGTGTAGAGAAGCGATATGCTCTTTACTTTTGATTGGTTGTGCCTAAATACATTGATGGAATGTGAGCTGAAGAAGTGGGTCGTAGGCACACCGCCGATTGAGCATCAAAATGACATGATAAATCGTTGTGGCAAATTCTTCTGTTGTTGATGCAGCATAGAGTCTCACCACGAAGGACGACACCTTGTGACCGCATTTTTATCTGATGGAGAATGATGTTTTCCTATAAGGATGGAAGAGATTTATCATAAGGCATTGAAGACCTCAACGACTTACCCCTTTCTTGTTTGTTTTTTCAGTTGTGCAGGAATTCCAGAATCCCAATCTGCACTTTGATAAACTTAGGACTCATCAAGTGTGTTGACAAAGGGGAAGGGGGGGGGGGGGGGGGGAAAAGGGGGGAAAAAAAGAAGATTAAGATTTTTTTTTTGCACATACACAACTATTTGGAGGCCTCATGGAAAGTGTATTACTCCTATTTTGTTTCACCTCTCAGAGAGCCCTATGTTGAGGTCACTCCCTTAGGCGCAAATCTTGCGGATACGGTAGATCATGCACAAAGATATTATGTAATCGTATCATATCACACCTAAACTTCCCCGAGTTCCTCTTCTAAGGCCTCTAATAGGTCCCTCAGCTCATCGAGTTCCACACCACCTTTTGTAGCTGGTGTTATCTCATTGTCTAGTGTACAAAAACTAGAGTCTTAAATGGCCACATTTCTTAATCATATCCAACCCTGGATGTATAAATCCATAGTAGAGTCTTAGTCTTACTCCCCTCAAAATGAAGTAGGTTAAACTAGAGACTACAATGTGTGATATGAGTTAATAAGGTCTTAAATGATAAATATAAGGATTAGAAGTCAATTCATAGATTTTGAAATTCAAATGTAAAAGAACTTGAAAGACGTTTGAAAGTTAGCCTTGTGTGGTGCTAGTGCCGTTCTGAGTGTGCCTTTGCATTTTCCTGAATTTTTTGAGTGTCATTTGGATAAATAGAGAAATCATAAGAAACTTATATGAGCCAAGTTTGGGATTAAACTCTTGGGTTACGAACTCCGATTGACGAATTGAAAAATGGATGCCCCATGGTTTAGGGGCGTATATCCACACACAAAAAAAGAGTTACCAGCAGTACTTGGTTGTTGATTGGTCAGTTCTTCGTCAATGTGTCGTCGAATGCACCTTCAACGTTCTGCAGTTCTCGACCAAGGCAGGGGCAAGTTGGAGTATTCACCTACGAGTCATAATTAAGTGAGGACGGTTGTTTTTGGGTAATATAGTAGTTCAATTAAAGGTTAGTTAAGGACTTAAACAATTGATCTAGACCTCATTATTAAAAATGTAAACAACAAGATCAAAAGAAGTTCCTCTAGACTCCATTGAAGCTAGGATTAGATCTGTTCATTGATTTCTCCATCAATTTCATTTTAATTATGTTGATTTCATCCTCCATTCATCTTCAATTGAAGGAGACAATTCCAAAGGCTTTTCAAAATTGATAATAAATATAAAAGAAAATCCTATTTTGAATTTTAAGCATGGGTCTTGCATGAAAAGGTTTAAGTCAATGATATATGAGGTAATTGATCCATGAACGCATGTATTCCTTGAATATCTAATTTTTTTCTCTAGTGGGGAGAATAGAGTCGGTGATTAACGATATGAAAATAATGTCAGATGTGTATTGGAGGTTGTTTAAGAGGTATCTGTCCAGTCTTAGAATCTCTTTTCAATCTTTCCCTTTTATGTTGATAACTATATTATTATGGTTAGATCATTGATATGGTGTAGATTTTGGCTTAGTCTGTGTATATTATCATTAGATGATCCCTTATGATTGCAATTGCATGTTAAGAATCAATACAAACTGGTGATGGATGGTGATTGGAATGTGTGAGTACTCCATTATCTATTTGAAAAGATTGATATATAATGTATTGAGTGGTAGGTCCCACTTTATGGTGAGCGTGGTATGTGTTATATAGAATAGAACAATGGATTGCCGCATTAATTGTGAATGATGTATAATGTAGTTACGCTTGTAATATGATGAACAATGAAAGAAGATATGGTTATGTGTATTGTTGTGTGACAGTAGACTTTGGTCCCCTATTCTATACATGAAAGTTATATGAATGTGATCTCTGACTTGGTAGGCTTAGCACCCTTGTATGTACGTGTATGAATGATGCGAGCGAATTAGACGTCTAGGACTCGGGAGACCTAAAAGTCGTTGCCCTTCTATGAAAGACTTATATGGAACATGAATATGAAAAAAGCTAAGAATGAGCTACCCATGATGTAAAAGTATATGTGGGTGGTCAGAATATACGCGCAATAGGTACCTTCTCTATTACACCAGAGGAATGAAGTACTCTAATGAGATAAAGGCCATACCACATGTGTGGAGTATGTAAGCTCTACTTACAGAATTAGACTAGGATACACAAAGATGTGCAGTGATATCCCATACCATTGTCGCGAAAATGGGATTAGTGTTTAGTTATACCTTTCGGCAAGTAAGAACACCTTCCACTGTGTGGGGTCCTTATGACACCGGATTCCATACCAAGCTAGTATGCTCTATGTCGATTCATGCCTAATATCATAATATGGGTGGTAAACTCTAGTTAATTGCTATGTTCTAAAATATGTGGTGGGTAGTTTAACGGGGACGTATAATACACAATGCATGAGTAGGATTTGAAGATTCTTAGTGAGTTCCCTAGGTACTCTAAGACCATTATGTGCGCCATAGTCATTTTTTTGATGGTCTCATAAAATGTCTAAGTAAACATATTGTTGTAATTGTAATGTAGGATAAGAAGGTTTTTTCTAGGTTGCTTTGAGATGCTTAGGTAGGATTGAACATGGTGTATGGGCGATCTCTTCATGTGCCACTTAGGTGAGTCTTCGAGTAACCTTAGGTGGGGAGTCTAAATGATGAAAAGGGAATAATCTAACTTTGGGAAGTCTTGAGAATCACTTTGGTGTGTGTGAAGGAGTTGTATGGGCAGCTTTTTCATAACTTACTCAGGTGCGCTTTGGATAACCTTTGGTAGAAGGTCTAAATGAATATGTGTATGCTAAATTATTATGGTTGTCTATTATTAAATAATTGAATATATATTATATATGAATATTTACTTGAAATTGGTTTTTGTTGTATGAGGTTTCTATTAAAGGAGCATGAAAAGAAGGCTTTTAAGTAAATTCGGTTTATATTGGTTTTACTTTCATGTTACACCAATTAGTGTATTGTCAATATGCTAATTCCCTATGTTGTTACTATTATTACAAGTGTGGTTGGAAAGTGAGAATTTCTATAGAACTGAAGATTGAGAATAACATTCTGTCAAGATTTGTGTACCCTAATATGTTCGAGTACATGACTTGTGGGTTTTTAGTTCCATAAACTAAAGCCATTTGTAATAGACTATGGCTTTTGTTCACAATTGATGTGAGGGTTTGACCACTGTCAATATTTATATGTTTCTAAATTGTTATTACGCGACATAGTTCTTTCATATATTTTATAGAAAAGTAGGATTTTGTGAACACTTTAAATCTGCACTATAAGCGAATCATATTATGGAATGAATGATGTCTGAGGGATTGTGATAAGACCTATGAGAAGATCCGAATAGGCTGGAACGCATTGGACTGCTCTTCGTGTCATACACTTAGACACCGAATATAGAAAAAGGAATGGTAAGAAGAGAGGGTAGCATATCGAGGTAGTCCAGAAACTCGAGGACACATTGAAGATTAGAACACTGGCACGACAAGACCTCACCATGGACCTTTCCTCTATTTATGCAGAGTTGTTGACTATACGAGATGATGTAGATTTCATTTCTACTATGCGTGTGGTTGAGTCAGATCATGCACTGATAGAGCTGTCTAAGAACGTTGCTATTGAGGCCTTGATCAAAGCACATGCAATGATGCCATCCAATCCCACTCGTGCTCATGAAAATAGGCACTTTTATAGCCGCCCCGCTAAGTCCATTGATCAATATGGATAGCTATAGAAAGAAAGCGACACACGAGTGCAGGCTGTAAGCGACATCCATTCTGAGGGAAGGAACACACACTGAGTAAGAGTTGCGTGAGGTTGTTGTTGGGGAATCATGTTCTTGGACCTTAAATGGAGATAGGAGCATTAGTGATGGTGCAGACAGAGTATCATATGGCACTACTGATGGTGTCATCCTTGTTGCTGCTGCCACTAAAAAAGGTAACCCAATTGTTAATCAAATGGGCTCTAGGAAACAAGACTCAACTGCTTAGTGTTATAAGTCCTGCGCTGTGTACACCATTTGGGGCTTCACTAAATTCCCACATTTTTTTTTTTTTAACTCTTATTAGTATTTTAGTGTGGAATTCCGGACAATTGCACTCTCTTTTGTTGGGGATGGGGTAAATCAAATATTAGTGATAGGGTGGAGTATATTTACCTCCTAACGATTCTCTAGAGGTTTCTTTCCTGTGTTCTGTGTTTCCCATGAGATCTGAGTTAAACTTTATTAACACAGCTTGCATTAGGATGTATGTGTAGAAGCCAAAGAAATATGGAAGCATGATCTGTGAAAACATAGGCCCCGTTCAAAAGTTGTCATCTAGGTTGATTAACATTGGGCGCGCTAGGAATATATGGGAATGTGTGGACCCATTATTACATGAAAATTTAACAAGATTGTATGACCCGTACTAAAACCTTGGTACTGATATGATAATGGGAACGATGTGCCAAGTGAGTAAACAAGGGGGGGTGGGGGGAAAACTGTGTTAACTAATTTATATTCAATAGTAGTGCAAAACTAGAGCTGCCTGATTTAGTCTACTAGATAATCGACTTAGATTCTAGGAAGTAATCATATCCCTTGGTTTGGAATATTCCAAAACTAGCCTAAAAGAGTTTGACCAAATGAAATGAATATTCTCTTTCATCCAAATACTTTGAGCCTAAAATAGACCATTTCTTTCTAACTCCGTACTTCAGCTTCCCATAATCTAATGTTAAGGGTGGCTAATGTAAACTTAAATGACCTCTTTCTTTGCCCTGAACTGATATTGAATATTGTGCACCTCAACTCATGGAAAAACCACAAGTTGAGGATTTCTGTAAAAGAGAAAATATAAGGAAAAATTGAATAAAAGGACTTTGGTGTTGAAAATATTATAAAATAAAAGTGAAAACAAAAGAGGATGTGACTCAATGAAAGTAAAAAAGAATGAAAAGCATGAAAAAGAAAGAAAGTTAAAAAAGGAGCTGCAAAGTTGAAAGTCGTATATATGGTTTAAAAGAATCAAAAGGAAAGAAGGGAGAAAGGTAGGATGTCAAAGATAAGGCAAAAAGAGGTAACATGTTTAATTTAATTTTAAGGAGGTAGAAATTCACTGAATGTACCCAACTTTGTCACACCTGACCCTCAGTCTACGCCACAAGTCAAGAAAGTTCTATAGTAATCCTAGAGTCTTGTTTGGAGAGTCTAAGCAGTCAAAATAAGGGCAAGCCTATGACATTGAGCACTAATTGTCCTTGAACTAACTTTTGAGAGTGAGTGTTGAAATAAATCCTTGTACTTTAAACGATATTCATTGTCTAAAAACAAAGGATTTCATTTGAATTGAGGCACTAGTTACATTATTAATGAATTGGTACCTTGGGGATAGGAAAAAAGTGAAGGTCGTTGTTTAGTGGTCAATCAATGTCATGTTATGATCCATATAGTTAGCCTTGTAGAGTAGCCCATGAGATTTAGGACAAAAGAAAGGGAGAGTGTGATAGATAGCCCACTGGTTGGCTTGAGCTTGGAATTATGCTTATATACATGGGTCGTTCAGAAATTGTATTGTGTTGCTTGAGGAAAAACAAAAAATTTAAGTTTAGCGTGTTGATATACTTTGAGTTTTACGGTATGTCTAAGGCATTTAACTTAAGAGTTGTGTGAACAGACTTTTTGTATTTATATTGATGGTTTTGTTTCATGTTATGTAGGCAAGATGTTTAGGCGTAAAACAAAGGTGACAACTGAAAAAGTACAGTAAAGGGCATCCACAGAGGAAAGTGACGGATTGTAGATCCATTGATGCCCCGTAATGGGTATGGAAGATGGGAAGCCTAGGAATTGGATGAAACTAGGGATGTCAGATCAAGTATGGAACCCAAGGCGCATTGATGAATTTGTTGAACAAATTTACACACCGATAGTAAAAAATATACAATAAGAGTGTGAGGGTTCCTATACGCTGATTATTTTAATTTTCTAAGTGTAGAAGTCACAGAGGGTCATTGAAGAACAGTCAACTTGTTGACAGGACATTACTAGAGGCCGAAATATTCCTATGTTCTGCGTTGACGCAAGGGACTTAACGGACCGTAGATCTAACGGATAGTCCGTAAGTTAGGCTCAAAGATTGAAGACGTGTGCTGAACAAGATTTCCTTTATTTTTTGTCCTTTTTATTTAGGATTTTATTCTATATATAGTGGTATGTAAACCGCATCATTTGGGTTGGCTACTTTTATTATTGGTCTAGTGTGACACTTGGAAGATTAATTTTTTAAAACCTTGCAACTATTGATTTTCTAAGTTGATTTTAAGTTTATTTGTATTGATAGTAAAACTGAAAATTTAGGTTTATTATTCTATTACGTATGTTCATGATTCATTCATCAAAATAATTGAATTGTGTTCTTGGATCATGGGTTAACTAAACGCTACAATACAGGTGTGGGAACATGAGCAAGTAACAATGTATGAATAGTAATTAAGCAATCTTCTAATACTGTTTTGCATGCATTGATAATTTTTCATGTAGAAGTCCTTTTACGGTTACAAACGTTAAAACGCGCCTTGTTACTACTTTTCGGACAAAGGAGGTAGATAATAAGAAAAAATTATCAACATAAATTTAGTATGATGATATGTAATAGCCTAGTGTCTATTGGTGCGATAGTTACAACTAAGCCTTACATCGATGCCATTTCTAATAAAAGGTAAAGGTAAGAGTTAATAAATTATACATGTGTAGCCGGACCAAGGATTTAAAGATACATAACTTACCACTTTGCATGTAATACACTAATAAGGGATTGCTATTACTAGGATTATCATGTTATGTGCTTGTGGGAACATGTACACCTTATTTTCTCTCTCACCTAGGTAAAAACAAAAATTAACTATTGCTTACTTGATAATTAAATATTCTTGATAAAATTGTGGGTTAAAGTTAAGTCTACACCATATTCCTCGTGGAATCGACCTCGACCTACCAGCTCGATTTTTTACTTGATAAATATCTCTTAGCTTCTTTAGCTAGTTATATTTTGAGTGTATAATATCACGTTTATTTATACTAAACCTAGTGGCTAAAGGGAAAATAAATTTTTCTTGAGAAGTCCTTACAATATTTGCACTTGGGTCCCATTCTAGAATTCTCTACTTATTCTATGAAATTCTATAGCCTTCTTGAAAATATTTAGGGGGTTCTAGAGTTCTATATAAGCCTCCATTAAACATAAGATTAATCTCCCTATTAGGGTGCCGAATCTGGACAATGAAGTGGAGGGACATTACATTCTCCCCCACCTGCTGATGCGATGACCGCGGCACATTGCAGTAAAACTCCCAGATTTGGTCTTTGAAATACCACAAATCTTCATATCTCTCTCATTGGAACTTCTATGGAGTGTGTCCCTTACAGTGAAAAAGGATCATGGGATTTTTTGCTGACCTATCATTGGCGCTTGCTTGCTGACCTCTCTTCTAATTTGCTTGATAGTATATGATAGGGACGTAACATATAGTCAATCTTACGAGGCGGGGTGCAAGTGTTGGTTCCCCATGGATTTTCTCCGGCTGGGATAATCCTTGTCATCAAGGTAATTTTTGAGGAAAATTGAATGAAAGACCGGTTGAATTTTGAAATGGGGAGGAAACTCCACCTTATAAGAGATATTGCCCACCTTTAAAAGGATGTGAAAGTGGCATTCATATTTTCGCAATAAATTTTGATGAACGCCGCTTAGTGCATTATACTCTCTTTTATTAAATTTAACCAAGACCATGTCTCCAATGTTGTAGTCCGTGTTGTGTCGCTTGCGATCAGCAAATTTCTTCATATTTTGGGTTGCCTTTCAAAGTATTACTTGGATGTTTCGAGCTGCACCTCCTATTGCTTGTCAAGATGGTAGGCTCCCAAAATCATCCCCTGGAAAGAGGTCAGTGGAGACTGTTGAGTTTGGGGCTATTGCCTGTCGTAGAGTCGAACGGGGTATGGCTGGAGGACTATCTGTTGAAAATTATAAGAGAACTATTCCATGTAAAGGAGATTTTACCATTCTAGCAGGTGTGCACCTGAAAATAGATATAGACTATACTTAGGAGGGACTTGGCCTGGTCGGTTTGCCATCAGGTCAGGGTCAGAGTCCATAGTTTGGACTCATTTGGGGCTATATTTTTGTAGATTTAACGTTCTTAATTGCTTATTTGTATTTACAAAACGCTGACAAAAACATAAGTATCAGGTACTTAGACTTGGAGTAAAAGAATGGACACCAAATGAGAAAAAAGGAACAAGAGGTCGTGAATGAAAAAAAATACGTCTGGAGGATCGGACTAACCCATTAGGCGAGTCGTCAAACAAATTCTATCCGCGAATGTTCAGTGTCTACGCTTTTTAAGAACAGCAAATAAGTCGGTAGTTATAAGGAGCAGTCATCTTGATGTAAAACAATTCGGTGACGCAATTACAAATGCCTAAGTTACAAAACCACGCAAGATGGGAAGGCTAAGGTGAGACGGTGAGGAGATATACCAAAGGGCGGATTGTGAGTTTATTCAATGGATCTTGACTAACTACGTTTAATTGGTCATTCACAAGAAAAAACTATTTGAAAAACTATAATACTTGTTGTGTTTTAGCTTGCATCGAATTAGTTAGACTTTTACATTTGGAGGGTAGTAGTCACCAATTTTATCAACTTAGTGCTTATTGTTTCTTGGGAGACATATCTAAGCTTTGAAGATTTGAAGGGTTCCAAATCAAGAAAGTAAAGTGGGGGTTGAAGGATCATCATTGTAGACAGTAAAGAATTTATATACAATACCTAGTTGATAGAAACAAAGTTTTGCATCGATTCTATCTTTTTACAAAATGTATAGCAAAAACACCCTATTTCTTGGGGTTGTGCTGAGAAATATTGTTAAATTTAAGTTGGTCTTTCTTATTGATGGTTTAATTGCTGTTTCAATGTGATTTTGTTCCCTAGTTGTGTATAAAATTGTATTCTAAATGCAAATATAATTGCACCTTGGCTTGCTCGAGAGAAACGTCTTAAGACCAAGACTACTCAATCGATAGTAGGTGGTTATTGGTTTGATGTGTGTTAACCTCAAGAGAGTGAAACCTAAACCCTCCCCCACACATTAGCTCGACAGAGCGACTGGTCTAAGGTGAAGACTGGGAAAATCGCGGAAAATTAATGTTTGAGAGAAACCGGTTTGATTTGGGGTAAGTTGTTCCAGAGAGAATTTACCCCCACCTAAGTCTAGCGTAGTTACATTTTTACAGCAAATTAATATTACCCGATGGTTTATGTGAGCCCATATTCCTATCAAATACCATGAATCGTGTCTCCATACTCATTTGTTTTATGGTTGATTATAATTGTTAACAAACTATAAAAACCCAGAAATCTAGTAAAGACCAGATAGAGTCTAATGGAATATGTAGCTGAAAACAGAGCTCACCTCTGAGTTTATTGTTGAAAAGTTGATCAAAATGATGAAAAATGGATTTTCAAGTTAGTTTTGTGATTTTAACGGTAAAACATTAATAAATGGAAAATAACATTCGAAAATTAGTATGGAAACTAGGAATTTAAGGGTCGTGTCATTGATGTTTTGAGTGTTTCTTTAGGGTAAAAACTTGTAGATGTTACATCTTACAACTATAGCATGTTTTTAGGTTTTAACGACCGAGTACGACTCCCCTAAGAACAACCAAGGTTCCTTGGAGTGGACCCTAAATCCTAACCCAAAGCCGCACCTCCCCTAAAGCAACCCAAGTTTTCCCCAACCCCTCCAGTGTGCCCCACCTACGCCGATCGCCGGCACCATCACCCACCAGAGAGTAAGATAGTTGACACCCCATCGGTCATGCTCGTAGGTAAACCTGCACCAATCCTGATATCAGAGGTATTAAACACAAACCCCCCCCCCCCCACCCCCCATCGTGGTGGACGAGTTTGGGAACTACTTAGTTTATTGATGAATAATTGATATAGGTCGGTTAATTAGTTAAATTACATCTCCATATATGTATTTGAACCCTAAACTAATCATATTAAATAACTAATACGCAATATCCCAAATCATAACTAACTTTACACTAAAAGTTTTATCCGAAACTCTTCTCTCAAAAACCTCCATTGAAGACCAAGAAGAATTCAACCTAGGATTGAACATGGAACCTTTTTCATAAGAATTTCAAGGAGTTCTACACCTAAGTTATGGGTGTTCTTTATTCTTGGTTAGATATTACCAAGAATCCCTTCGACTATGTTTTTAAAGTTCCCCCAAATTCTAGGTTTTCATCCAACGTATGGATCACCTTCTAAAAACGTTTCAATTGATAAATTATGATTTTTTATGAATCGATATGATTGATTATGGGTAAATTCATGATATATTGATAGTTTTTGAAGAAAATCTCCAAAGAGTCGTGTTCTTCCCCATCTTTCTCAATTGTATGACCTTGTGTGGATTGATTTATGGGTAGATTTTGATAATCTTTAATCTCTAAAATGATTAGTTAATTTTACTATGAAGTTACTCTATATCATTCTCTATTTTTACGGACTAGGGTTATGTATTGATAGATGACCGTAGAAATAGATCACCGAGACTTGTATTGATTATAAGTAAACACTAAAGACATGAATTGACTTTATTATAATTATATTATTTATGTTGTTAGTTTTTGATATTCTTCTATCTAAATGTTCTAAATCAAGGATGCTAGACATGATCTTGAGTCTTAGCCTTGAAGAAAATCTTTGAAGGTATTGATTTTTTGATGTTATATTATAGGCATCGTTGATCCGCTTAAGTTGGAGGTACTTACTTGTCAAATTGTTTGTCGTCTTGATATAAGGTCCCTCTTCCCTACAACCCTATGTATGACTCTTTATGATATGTTATGAATAATAATAATATGTTGTGATCAAAGTAGTATATGTGGTGCTATTGTGGAAGGACCCTACCCACATATGACCCTATATGAATAGATGATTCTCTACATTCCGTGTATGATCTACTTTAATGATGAATGTACAGATTTCCATTATGATAAATATTAGATATTTGATTGACATGGTCTAATATTTTTAAATGCAATATATGTGAATTACATCTAAGATGGGATATTATGCACATGATGTGACCCTTTGTCAAGGAAAGTATTTATGACGATAGGCTTATTTTTGTTGTTCAATTGTAAGGATAATCACACATACACATACCCACTTCATGCATGAACATCATCATGATGCATCAATGGCGTTAATCAAAAGGATAATTCTCATATGCACCTTTACACATTGTTATGCATGAAATGTATAACTTGTCTAGAATGATGAGGATGTTATTGTGTTGATTGAAAGGATAATTCTCATGAAACGTCTATAAATGACATTGTCAAAGGCTTACTCACTTTGTGATGATTCTATGGTTGAAAATACATTCTCACCTAATTAATGTTTGAGCTAATATGATCTATTTGGGATGAATGGCCTAGTATTTCTCCTATTAAGAAATAAAATAAAGTAAAGACTTGACAAGTTACTTTTAAAGGGGATTTGCTTAACACCAAGAGGATATGATTATGAGATGTGTTCCTTCATGTTATTGTTGGGTCCACTACGTGTATAATGATATGGAAACCTTAACCGTTAGATGTATAAGGTTTTAGGAAGAAATTCATATCCGATAACAATGGCGCGATTTCTTTTAAGCTAGGGGTTACAACGGATATCTAGGTTAAACTATTTAAACCTTATGGCTGTAACGCCCCTTTCGGTGTGATTGGTAAGAACAATCAAATTTCAACCTAACGTCCCCCCCTACCCCCCCCAACGCCCTCCTATCGTATAAGAACATAGCCTATCTTAGAGAAAAGGAAGAGGAAGAGGCGACACAACTCTTCTAAGAACAAGAAGAATAATTTCAAAACTTCAGCCCTTAAATCCAAAGGATTTCAACTGTAAATTATTTCCACCGGGTATGTGGGATTTAACTAGTAGTTGACACTTTCATCCACTAGATGTCTATATATCTGCGTCAGGTCCTTAATTCTACTATCTTGTTTATACCAGGTGTTTTAAGACCTTGAGATTTATTATGATTCTCTATAAAGTATTCTTAATAAATATCATGTTTTATTGGACAAAGTGGTTTTATTTCTGTTTAAAACCATAAAGTGTTCTTGTAGATTCCCTTTATTCATGAATTAAACTTTCTATGTCAGTTAAAGAGATAATCATTCTTTGAATGTCAAATTATTATTATATAAATGTTTCATCCTTTGTTAGCATGTCAGTACTATGAGCATTTCAGTATTTCATCAGCTACATTTTAGGCATATACATGTTAAGGTTAGGGTAGACTTAGGACCGAATTAGACTAGGGTTCTGAGTTTGCTTATAGAACCAGATTTGCGCGCCTATGTAGGATCATTGGTCCACACTTTTGGGCATCCAATTTATTGATCAGACCACAATCATGCCTTGATACCCCTGGCAAGTTATACATGTTCCTCTCAATGGGGAATATATCTCACACTCCACATTTAACGTATGTGGTTTATGTCGATTAACAGTACCTGCAACAGTTAGACTCTTAGTGCATTGGCATGGTTTTAAACATTTATATTGATATACATTTCAACATGTTATCTTTATAATTATTACTTGGTCATTGCATTTAACTTGCCTTTTAATTAGGTTTCAGTATTTATATTCTTTCTCAGATTATGTTTCATTTTCAGTATTTATTATCAGCTTTAAATATACGTATGGTTCATTCTTAGTACATTCCAATTACTGGAGCATACTCTGATGTATGTCCTTTCATGATGTAAGCTTAGGTACGAACAAAAAAATCAGGCTAGATCAAACTGTCTCAAAGCTAAATTAAGGAGCTTAATGGTGAGTCTATTACTATGAGGATAATAGACATGGGATTTTCATTTCTGTAAATTCGTCAAATTTCAATTTTTTTAAATAGGTTGGGGGAATTGTCCAAACAAACTCAAACTAAAATTAGAGGATTTTGGACATAATAGGAGATTCATCTGGAGTTTTCTAGTGGTCCTTCAAAATACCCACTAACTCTTGTTATGTTTATTACGATATTATGTCGATTGGACGTGATCTCTTCACATATATAGTATTTAGTTATGCTTAGTTAATATTACTTTGTATAGGCAATATTTTCATGATATGCCATATTATGGCTTCCATAAAAATCACATGCAAACAGTTAATTGCAATTAACTTTCAACAAAACTTCTACACACCCTGCACTGAAACTTTCTTCTATCACTATTTTATCCTATCTACGAATCATACTCCCCCACTTAGAAGGAACTCATATAAATAAAAAAAAATTAAAGGACTTACCCTCATCATAATCACCACCACCCGGCTTCTCCTCTCTAGTATTGAGTGCGTAGAACGCCTCTTTGTTGGAGCTTCATCCTTTGGAACACTAAGAGTAACTTGATTACCGTCCCTTACTCTAAAAGCAAGCATAGGACATCACTCACCTTGTGTCCTTTCCTACAACCACAATAGAAACTCCCCTGATGGTTGGTACCCATAGACACTCACCATGTTGTGCTTCTTTTCACAATTGAACAGGTAGGATTGCCATTTTTGGAACCAACTATTTCTCAAGCTTAAAATTAGCATCTAGATTCTTCTTGAGATTTGAGCCCTTTTTTTTTCCTTAAACCTAGTATTGCTCTTGGTCATCACACCTCCACGAAACCACCCCCTGTGTTATGTTCTACGCCATCTGTCATGTATAGTTTGACTTATTTCAATTGATTGTGCATCATCACAATTAGTATAGCTAGTGTCATGTCATTCATAGCATAGCGGTTTACGACATTCCTCCCTCCCTCTGTAGGTACACCTCGTAAAAAATGAGTCTTTCATCTATGGAGTAGACACAAGAGAAGGGACTTATCTCAGAAAACATTGGGAAACTTCAAAGAGTATTCCTCAACATTAGATGCCTTGCTGAGAATGTATAAACTCATGTACCTTAACTTCCTTTTTCTAACAGGAAAGTACTTACCAAGAAACTCTTCTTAAATTCTTCCCACACAATAGGACACAATTCTTCTCGGCTATTATCCTTCCATTGAGTTGACAATATTTTAGCAGTGACGCGATCTCCTCCTTTTTGATATATGAGCGTTAGCACCAATTTTGTAGGATTTACTCTCTATAAAATGTACACTACAAAAGTATAAATACTATTTTTATTGGATAACAACCATCTTAATTTCCGAAAGGAATGCCTCTAAAACAAATGTGTTTTAGCGACAATTTACTTGGTTTTACTTTCTGTACAAATGGATGCTACATGAGAATATTTTACCAAATTTTTGAATAAGCTAGTTGGGATGCTGAAGAGGAAATAAAGAAGAGATATCTACATTTGTTTGAATCCGGAGAAAATGCAAACCAAGGCACAAAGCTTCTTCTAAGTACTATCAAATTTTAGTAAGCATGTTGTTTGGCTGCAATTGCTTGTGGTTGTTTTAAGTTGATGTTGCTTCCTTAAGTCTAGTAAGAGTAACTTCATTCGAGAACCAATGTTCCCAAGGTGGACACATTGTAATATCTCGCAACTAGAATGAACTAGAAAAGAGTTTAAAATCTGAAAATACATATTTTTAGAAAGAATAAGAAAATCTTGAAATTTTAAATAAGTTAAAAGGTGTGTTTTGGTAAACTTCAAAATACCATATAGTCAAAGTCAGAATGAGTTATGTGTAGGTACGAATATGGTTGAAAATCCCTTAGAATAGACTTGTTCCGAGTTCAAATGAGTGAGTTATGCCTTTCGGGAGTTGGGTTGTTGGATTAAGAAAATCAAGATCTGGATTTGGGAAGGCAAAAGTTGTCTTAAAATTACCTAATTAAATTAATTCGTTTTTAGAGATTAATTTGGATAAAACCATATCTTTTTTCATTCTAGAAAAAATAGAATTCATGCTAGGTCTTTGAGAAGAGAGAAAAGAGGAGAGAAATCAAGCATCGCCAAGAACACTCAAGTTTTGCGTGTGAAATTCTTCAAGGGTGATACCTAAAAAGGTATGTGAGATCACATAGTGTTGGGTCAGTACATCCACGCGCCAACCATGTTTTAACTCAGCAAATTCAAGTTTTGAATGTTAAGAAATTGAGTTCTTGAAGAACATTGTTGAAAGTTTCATTGAGTTCGTTATGTTTATGTGTGAAGTTTCTTTATCGTTGATTCATTTTTACAGGTGACCAAAATTTGGGTTGAATCTATTGTACATTGATGATTACTAGGAATCCAAAGTTTTTTGGGAAAGAATCCATTGAATTTTAGAGGAGTTTAGAAATGAAAAAGAAATGAGAAATGTTCGGAAAAACGCCTTGGATAGCCCAGGGTGGAGCGATGCCTAGTAGCCCTAAAGTATGTCTTTTCGAATGGTGCTCTGATCGACGTTGCCAGAAAGAATTAAACCCCATCCATGTCGCGGATGTTTGAGGGCTGTAGCCCGCTCTTATCAGAGCACAAGGGTCGCCAATTCTCCCTATTATTTTCCCCATCTTTCGTACGTATTTTCATAGTGAGGAGCTATGTTCCTGGGTTGTATTCTACACAAAAGTTTCATAGTTACATCTAAACAAATGAAAATTATCCATAAGACATGAATCATGAACCGTGAATCCATAATTCAATTCTTGAAAGTTAATCAATGCAAAAGAAAGTCAGCGAGGAAAAGTCTAACAGTTAAGAAGAAAGTCAAAGCAAAGTACTTTAATGTTTTGAAGAGTCTTTAGGAATGTTTTAACTTTTTTTTAGACTCAAGTTTCAAGTCTAGTAAAGAGTAATGAGTTGAGTTCATTTGTCAAATGTTATAAAGGAACTAAGTATTCCCTAAGAGTGAATAATTTGTTTCACATTTGAACAAGAAAGGGAACATCGATTCCAAGAGAGCTTTTAAGCTAATTGTTGAGTAATTATCTCAATTAAAAGAAAGAAATTGTTTTACAAAAAGGAGCTTAGAATATTTTTGGGAGTAGTATTGAGCAATGATATGGGGATGCGAGTTCAGATTAAGTCAAGTATCCATGAACCATGTAGCCATAATGGTTATTAAAGGGTCATACTTTTTAGATGATCACTTAACTTAAGCTTGTAGCTCCACTAAGTAAAGTAGTTCTATGTAACGACACAGTATATGCTAGTTATAGCAGCATGGGCAAGACGTTCTATCACAACTTAGGATTTAAGGTGTGTTTGTCAGTTAGATTCCAAGAAATCTAGTTTATCGTCCTGAGTTAAAGCTCTTTGTTTCTTATGAATTTTCTTAAGGCCACTAAGACTTCCACTTTTCAACAAGCTGTCTAGATATTGTATGTGTGATTGCTTTATTTGTAGTTATAGTTATCAGTGAGTTGAGAAGATCCAAGGTAGTGTTCCCTGACCATTCTTTTTAAAGCTAAAGTTGTAGTCGCTTTCAACTCTCTGTACTCTCATTAAATGTACATACAGTTGGCGGCTCATGCTTGTTACAGACAGCAAGGATTACTGAGGATCGCGTAGGCAGTGCGACAGTTCATGGAGTCATTTTGTGAACCTTCTCACATTAGAGACATCTTTTTTACGCACGATTTTCATTTGTTCAGTGTTAGGAGAATGGAGGTTTGTCTCAACATCCCCCTTGATTATAAGGTGTAAGCAAGATAGAATAGGCTTAGTGTTTCATTTATGTTGTAAACGTTCTGAAAAGTTCTTACATGAGTTGTCACTTTGCCTAATGTTATTCAAATTTTAGTATTTTGGGTTGAGATCTCTTTAGTTTAAGTCTTCCACTTTGTAAGCAAGGCCAAAGGTCCCTCGAGACAACAAGGTCTTGGAGTTGTCATCCAACCAGGTTTAGCTCGGGGCGTGACATTACTTGATATGGAAATTGTAAGGCTTGAAACTATTAATTGTAATTAAATTCGTAAAAAATTTTATAAAAGGAATGGTTATAGGATGTAAAACTACGAAAGTACGCCAAATAAACATAGCAAATAAAATAAAACTATGCTTTTAAAAAAAGTATTGGACCCCTGGGATAGTAACGATTAATAGGAAAATAGGGATGAAGGGAGTTTAAACAATGTATTAAGAACCATATTAAACTGATTTTTTTTTAAAAAAAAAAAAATCATAACCATGGAAACATAATGATAGCTTCCCTCAACCGCCATATAAAATAACTGCTAGTTGTTCTAAGGTAAGATGACACTAGTGGTGTATTCTATATAGCTTTTCCCACATTATGGTTTGAATAACTCGGGTACAATATCTAGAATTTAAAAATAAAAATACATTATTTGCTTACTGGAGGAAAATATTGCAAGTACTATAGGGAAGCATTAAAATATTGATTTTTATTTGGGAGCGAAAACCTAGTCAAACGAAAATGTATTGGGACTTCCAGATAGTAACACGCAAAACAAAATGATAAGAAAGAAGTAGATTCCACTTTTTAATAGTATAACTTTATGTATAACGTATTATTTCAACTTTTACGAAAAAAAACTTACGACCGATAATATATATCAAGATCTATAGTACATAATATATTATGTATATTATAGTAGGTAGGGATTGCATATAAACATTATATCATAGATAATAATAAGATATATAATATATATAGATATATATATATATTCTTATCTATATATAATATATTGATATATAGATATATCCTCTGTGTGGTGTCTATAAGTAACAATAAGGTATTGTGAGTGGAGAATAATATATACCGATTGTTTTGTAAGGAGCAACAGCCAAATTCATATTGCTTCTGACAAAAAGTCCCCTTGTTCTTTTTTAATCTTACTCGGTTATTCAGTATTGTAAATTGTTTAAAAGATATTAAACATAAATTATTCAAAAATCATAAAAAAAATATAAAAATAAAGAAATTTCTTATTAATTAAAAATTCTTTACTTTTTGTGGTTTTTTCTATGAAATGTGAGTAAGCTTAATTTTTTACCGTTTGCAAACACGATGCATAACGAGAGAAGATATCAAAATAAAAATAGGGTGTTTGTCCAGTAAATACAAGATGGAATTTAGGTATTTTCCCCCTTGGCAGAAATCAGGTATATATTTTTCCACTTAACTATTTGAAGTGTAGTTATAGTGATTGTATATTGTTTATCTTCCACCAAATGTAACTTTTAATTAAAAAGGCTAATTGTTATGGTGATCAAGCTCCGAATCAATCACACTCTCGTGACCTCTATATCTACCTCTTTTCCTTCCGAGTACTACTTCAATGAGTATTCATTCAAAACTTGATCATAATCAAAATAGTATACATTTCGATAGAAGAAAATTGATTTCCTCAATTCTCTTAACTTTAAAAGAAACTAAAAAAAGTGAGGAGGAGGAGGTGAATTTGGAGTACAATGAGCATGTCAGGACTTTTTAGTTCATTCGCAAACCTTACGAGTGAATTTTTTGGGTTCGCCTTTTTTTTTGTATTTTCAATTTGTCCACGCTCAATAATTTATCGTATTTACTGACAAATGTCTCTGATCTCTTAAACTTGAGGGATTAGGTCTTAAAAACTAAGAAATATACCAAAGTTGTGTCAGTATTTTCAACACACCATTTATTTGTGCAATGAATGAAATTATAGTTTTGTCAACTTTTGTGACATAACCTTAGAGTCATAATATTATAGTTGTAATTCGAAAATTGTACTCATAATATGTAACATATTATCTTTAATTAGTGAAAAGGTATGGGGTACGAAGATAAAAATTTAATAGGAATTCGGGCCATAAATTCTTGCAACTTTTCTGAAGGTAAAAATGTATACCACAAAGGGCTACAAATCAACATGAGGTGCATAAATCAAAAATATTTATAAAAGAAATTGTTGTGATCCTCAATAGAACTATTTAACATGTGATAGCAGTAACATAGTGTAAATTAATGAAACCCCAATTATTAACATGAACAAACGGAAAATAAAGTCAATACAAACGACAATGGTAGTTTTACATTTTAAAAAAGGGTGGTTTTCGGTCAATTTTGATACAACCTTAACTTTTATTAAGTACATGTTATTTTTGACATTAACATATGAATAAACAAAAAAACTCAATAAGACAAATAAACAGGATAGACGAACTAATAAACCTATCATTGAATAGAAGTGTATTTTGTATGTATAATTTAAGATGTAGCCAAAAATAAGAAAGTCAAAATATGTAATTTCACACTGATCGGGTGCAAATTCTTCAAAACTTTTGTTTAATAATAAGTTCAAATTTAAAATAATATTAAGTCAAGAAAAAAATTATGTCAAAAGAAATTGGTAAAAACACTTACAATCAACGAAGAAAAATTTTGGACTCGTCCAAACAATAATACCTTTCACATTAAAAGGGACGAAAGAACATAGGACTCTCTCGTTCGAGCATTATTGATACAAGTAATGTTTTTAAACAAAATTTACCATTAGAAAAAAAAGAGACAATCACCAAGAGACACTAATTAAAGAGATTTAAAAGGACAAAAAAAAATTATAATTAGAGGACATACCGAGGGTTTAATGAGGGGACAATACCAAATCGTATTGCATTTGAAACAAATACTTTAAGTCTCTTTCGTTTTTTCCCATCATCATTATGCAATTCTTGCAAAAACTATAAGAAAAATATGTAAACATTATAAACAAATTAAATTAATACAAATTAATAATAGAATAATATTTTTTGGACTAGAATCTAATATATAATGAATCAACAAATACAAAGTGAAAAGAATGGAAAAGAGAAAATGTCAGAAACTATTGCAAAAATCTACCTCTTTTAATCAATAAATCTCCAAAATTAAATAACAATAAAAATGTAGTAGGCTAAGGACTCGAGACAAAAAGTGAGTAAAATTTGATCATTGTCACAGCCTCCATTTTTTCAAAAATTTTGTTTTTTTACTCAACGACCTAACAACTTCTTGTGAGGATTGTAAATGTTAGTTGAGTCGCCACCCAAACGATGATGCCCATTAGGGAAATTATACAAACTAAACTAAATAAAAACCAAAGTACAACCAGAACAAGCACATAGGGTAAGGATTCAAATTTCTCGAGAGGGAGTTTTACCTTCCCTCGAGGCCACAAATGGGATACCCGACAGTATCTCATGCTACTTAGTGGGGTTAAAAAGTAGCTAGTAGTGGCACGTCATTTTGTTATTCAATTTAAACATATACAGCTAGGTGATGACTAAATATTAAACACATTTATGATTTTAATGTAATTTATTAGGCATGTGAGATGGGTGATAACTAAGGTGAAAAAAAAACAAAAACAAAATAATCGCAAGAATAATAAAGGGGAAAAGGGGTTGACAGATATGACACAGTACATAGGAAAGTCCAAAATTTATTTTATATACAACCACCCAAATGTAAATATAATACAACAATGAAAGGGAAAAAGGAAGGGTGACTCTAAAAGATTTAACGGATCAAACGCTCGGCTTCTAAATAGGAAAGAACAATATAGATATTTGTCGTTAAACGGTCGGGCAATAGTTGTCATCTCTGTAGGGCTAAAAGTACCCCTTACCCCACCACCGAGGTATAAACTTCCTAAAAATGGTTTGGCTCCCGCTTTAATTCTCAAAGGCACTGGTACTACTATTAAGGGTGTTTAGACTGTAATGAGAAAAAAAGTACACTCCTAATAGCTTTCCCTAGCAACCATGGTCAAAAACAATAGGACGACGCCTTTAGCAATTAAATACTGTCACATACCTCTAAAGTTTTATCAAACACGATTTCAAGCACGACATAATTTGAAGGCCAGGTATGTGTGACAAACGAAAAACATAAAATCAAGACTAACGAACATTAATAAAAAGTAATAAGAAATAAGTGGAATATTACAAGGGTCAATTCTTGCTTTAAGTAGCAAAACATTATTCAAAATGCAGAATTCATTTATTGACGTATTTGAACAGGGCAAATGAGCATGCAGAAATAGATTTAACAACATATTTTATGTTGCAAGAATTTAAAAGTAGCAGATTTAAAGTAAAGAATTAATTTATTTTGAGATTGAATGATAGTTTATACACTAAGCAAACTAGCATGTAGGAGGGAAATATGAGTTTTTAATTTTTATTTTTTGGATAAAATGTCAAGGTATGGTGACAAAAAAGGCATAAAAGTAAATCTATTTTTTAACATGCTAGAAATAATTGTTTTGTTTTAATTGGTCAAAAATCATTGTAATACAAATATAGTTACGAGTGTGAATCAAATACGTAGAGAATCATCATATTTTTTAGACATGCTGAAAATTACTTAATAATACCTAAGAACATGATTCTAAATGATTCAAGGTCACACGATATGCATAAATTCTGCTAGAATCCATGCTTACTAATCAATCTGACTGTAAGGACAATTATGTAACGCATAGCCTTAACCTCTGAGATTGAGACTTTACGTGCCAATTATTTTATGCAACACATATGAAACATGATTAATTTTGTAGATGCGTTAAAGCCATATATGTTGATTTTTATATCCTCAAAAGATATGCTCCGCTAAATGGTGAAAGCCTAAAATTAATTATTACATCCTAAATATGTTCTCTTAACTAAATTTACATGCAGAATATTAATAAGGAACAGCGAGTCTAAAATTTATGCAACATTAGGTGTATATGCATGGAATCTAATATTATTTATAAACAAATAGTTAGCTACATTTTTCTCTATCCGGGAACATTTTATTATCCCCAGCGCGATTATATTATTCATAAGACTCATAATACAAACCCAATTGTTAGATTTTAGATAGTATTAAGAGATATTATAATATGTTGCATTCTTCAAGTATTTAGCTGCAATAGTAATGTTTTTATAGCAATGACCAACGCCCTATAACAAAAATGAGAAACATTATGACACCGTAAGTATTTCCCTTCTGCCTTGAAACGATCCCCCCCCACCCCGACCCAATATATATATGTATATATAATATTATATATTAGATCTATATATATATAATATATATGATATTCACACAAATACAGAATGAACTAGACATATCCTCATATAGAGGAGAGGAAGAGCCAACTAACTGGAGTGCGTCCTTTTATTCATTGCAACCACAACACGATTTGATGTATAATGCAAGATGATATTCTTAAACGTCAAATGAGGAACATTAATCAGTTAAAGAGTTAGAAATATTATACTTAGGATCAGTGCCACATATCTTAACTTGATTTAAGAAAAAACCAATAGTAATATTATTTTGGTTCAATCAATCAACTATTGTTTGACTAAAATATAACAGATAGTAGTCAATTCCACTTCGTTCAACAAAAGGAAATTATGAGATCTAGGAAACCTATAGCATAATAAAATATATAAATGGCAAATTTAAGCTTACTCCAAGAGTACACGAAATCGGTCCGGAATTAGCACATAACATAAAAAAAATAACTTGTATCAACTTATCATCTATTTCAGCAAGGATATAATAAATATAAAGGAAGTAAACACAAGTCCAGAAGTATTTACACATTTCATAATATATATATTCATGACAAGAAGAGAAATATGTCGACGGATTCATCGTAACATTTAAAGAGTAGGCATATCCAAATAATCATACAAAATTATTAACCAGTACTACAAGAAAATTGGCTAATCGATTAAAAATGGGTCAAATGACATTATTGGAGGTAATAACATAGGTACTCGCAATCATAAATCACTGGTTTCATAACAACTTATCATATCTTTAATCCAGTCGATAGCAGTGTATGTTCTAAATCACAAGATAAAACTTCAAGCACATATTCTTCTTGTGGAAGCAGACATATAAGCTCTACGCGTTAAGGACGAACCTTGACGATGAAGGATACTACAATTAAACTTTTATCACACTATAAAAACCTAGTTTGTAAAATCTTCTAAGTCATAAATAGTTAGTTTCATTTTAAGGACTATGAAAAAGAACTTCTACACGAACATGCATAGAACTTTCACACCTTGATCTAATATGATAATCGATTTTTAACATGAAATAATGGATCTTAAAAGAATGTACCCTTCGATAGATCAGTTAGAATATCTGGGCTTTTTTGACGCAGTTTGAAACGTTCAAATCTTACGCTGGAATTCACTCCTTGTTCACTATCACTGGTTTCGGTAGGCTATCAGGCCTAGAATGAGCGAGGGAGAGGAGGCGTAGAAGGCGACTATTCGTCCACAGCTACGTACATTGGTGCTGTCTTTGCCGGCACGCAGCAAAGGTTGTCTTGTCGATGGCTATTATTCGGGGCTTTCTGGCTGCTAGATCTTTGTGTGGCTGAGATGGCTTAGCTGCTGTTGTTGTTTAACGTTTTGCCTTGCTAGTTTGTTATGTTTCGGCGCGGGCTGGAGCTTCTGGAACTGCTGCCATCACCGGAATTCGGCTTGGTTTGGCTGCCATTTCATAGCTTATTGTGGCTGGTCGCTTTCGTTTGCACACAAGCCAGAGAATTAGTAGGAGGAAACAGAGTGATAGCCCGGAGTGGCGCTGGATACATCTAGGAGTTGCTGTTTTCCTTGCGCGTGGCTTACTGACTGTTCCTGCAGGTGGAGGAAAGAGCGACAAGAGAGGAGTAGTAGTAGAAGAGGCAAGAGGGAAGAGAGTCATCGGTGGGATAAAGGTGTAGGGGCGGCTCTAGAGAGGTATAGTAGTGAAAAATGGTACGTCCTGGTAGGTCTTTGATATCAAAAAGATAAGAAAATGGGTGAATCTGACGGTTAATATTACAGAGGATGAGGAGCTGACATTCATATCAAAAGATGGATACTCAAGGATATATGATGAATCTCAAATCACATTTGATTGGATATTGAATGTCCCTTAAAATTGCAATAGAAAAGTTACTATGTAATTGGAAATGCGGATGTAGTTAATATAATTGAAATAGGCCCTTGGAATGACTAGCCTAAAATTGAAAGAATATTTATAGCATATAATAAGTTATGTATGTAATGGATTTTGGGGAAAATTGAAGAGATGTGCTATCCAATTTAAACAAGATATAATATATTCATAATGTTTTTTTTGTACCTAAGTGGGGCTTACTTAAATTTTTTAAAAACATTTCACTGAAATAATTGATTCTCGAAATTTTGTTAATAATTCTAAATATTTAAATAGTAATTTACGAATAGAAGTATGCTATACTAATATTATTTTGGACCAAAATCCGACTAACTTTCAAAACTTGAATATATTTAAAAAATAAATATTAATCAATATCACAGATTTTTTAATGGTTCAGAGGTAAAAATTTGGGTGTCTAACAATCAACACAAGATGAATCAAAATAAATGAATAAGATAACATACGAAAATGAATAATGACACCCCCATATGTACATTCGGATTATTCTTTTTAAAAATATTGAAAGAAGCGAAAAAGCAGTGAAAATTCTTATATCGTTTACATAAAGAAACCAAATAAATCACGCATTTTTATTTTTAGAGAAAGGAAACCCAAAAATGACAAAAACAAACAGCTCTCATCAGTAGTCCTCATAATGTAAGTTGCTAAGATATCGACCAGTGACCGAAATTGGCAAATTGTTTTGATAACTCGCTCCTAGGATGAGCAATACAAATAACTGGAAAAGAACATAAAAGAATATAAAAACGTCCCAAGATCATGAAATCATAACAACAAATAATTTATCATCATCCTTAAGATAAAAAAAAAAATAAACCCCCAAAACTAAGTTGATTAAAAAAATTTAATTTTTTTCATATCCATGACAGCATTCTACAATGATTGTGACATCTTTCCGTAACTTTTTGAAAAAATTCTTAGATGTTCAAACACTCTTCATCCTAGAGCTTGGCTCGTTTATTCAAAATCATTCTATATCTCTTTTAATATTTGAAAAAAATTAATAAATGAAGACGCTAAACGCAAATATTGTTTTCCCCGTAAGGTCTCATCTGTATACATTCCATATTTGTGATTCAGCCTATATAATAGCGAAAAAAATCATATCATACGGGCAATAAAAACACAACAAAAGTACCCCTTGGTCTCTCCTCCTCTGATTCTATATGTAATATGGCTATAAAACGGAATAAAAAATGATATACTACAAAATTAAAGAAGTTTAATTTTTTTTTGGTACTAGTGCATAATTTGAATGGGTATGTGCGAAGAGTTTTTGCATTTTCAAAAAAAATATAATATTTGGAAAAAAATGGGGTGTTATAATATCAGTTATCTCGACTTTTTCTTCCATGACTTATACAATAACAGATGACTGGGCTTTTTCTTATTGTCCTGTTTGTTTTACGCTTTTGTTCGAAGTGTGTTTTGGTCAACTTGCCTACAACTTTATTATAATTTTTCGTATATGCAAGTTTCTATATCCACATCTATCAAGTTAATCTTAATTGGAGGCAATGCTAGATCTTCTAATTTATCGATTTCTATTGTTACTCACACTACAAAATAAGGCTCGAATTCATCCAAAAATATCTGTTGGTAATCTATTGTACAAATCGGTTGGTAAATAGATTATTTAAAAACGGTTACTAACGAAAGCTAAAAGTGTTGCTAAAGGAGATTTTTTTCATGCTAAATTTTTCAACTAAAAAATTGTTGGTAACCACATCTCAGTTTTTTTGGTTAATTTAATGAAAATTCTCTTTAACCTTTTGCGTTGTAACATTTACGCTCAAGTAAGAAAACAATGGTTGGTATTCAGCCGGTTAGTATCTTCACCTTATGGATATGCAGATAGGTAGTAAATTTGGTTACTTATCCTTTTAATTTTGTTAAGTAATCGGTTGGGAAAATTCAGTAACAAAAATTTTACATTATACTTCCTTAGAAATTTTTAGTAGACGTAGAGAAAGATGTGTTGGTAAAGAATATTCATTTTTCAAAAAAAATGTTGGTATACGTTGCAATTAATAATTTTGCCTTATGGATAGGAGTACGTAAGTACACAAATTAGTGTTCTTGATTCTTTTTATAAGTATATGTCCATGGAGAAACTTGTATGAGATTTTTTACAGTAGTATTGCCTACTGTAGACTGTACTTAACATATGAAAGATGAAAAGTTAAATCAAACAATGGGACGCAACCCGCCGTCGTATTATAACATGCTGAGGCATGTACTAGGCGAGAAACCAATCAAATATTTCAAAAATTCCATATAAAGCAATATTTATGAAATCGATTTCCAGAATAAAAAACGAAAATAATGACTTCAATAACATTAAATAAACAATCGGCCCCACTAGAAAAAGAAAGAGCTCATCATTGCATCAAAAGAAAATTAATGTACGTTCTATTTTATCAAAGTGTATTGTGTCCGCACTTTCATTAACAAGACTATCGCGTCTAGCCATCCTACTTAGGCTATAAAAGAGGGGAAGAACAATGAATAAAGAACTTTAAACTGCAGCATGCCATAAAATTTTTTTGGACACTGTTTCAATACATCACTTAACCTCATAGAAGTTTTGCACTGCGATCTATATTTCTATCTCCCGCAGTATGAGTATTAATCACGTATAAAATGGAAACTTTGAGAACCAAAGACGGAGATGATGGAAAGATTCGATATACTTGTCGAACTTATGTGACCTACAGGGGAGGGGTGAATTCAATTACTTTTAAGTTGGTCTGTTGTAGATTGTCAAGTCATGCTCACCTGCATCGATTAGTAGAATGAGAAAAAAATATCTTGTATAAAAATAAATAATACAGTATGTTTTATACTTAGTTTGGGTCACTTTTGTGTGCTAGTCCAAATCGCCTAGTTTCAAGGTTTCCTTAGAGTGTTTTGAAGTTATCATTGGAGTACAATGTTTGGCCTTAACTTGTCCTTGTATGATATGAAAATTAGAAGTCATAATCTTGACAATCCCATGCTAGTAAACCTACTCTCATAATCTTTCGGCGTTCTTTTATTTTCAATGTTGTTTCACGTTGTCACGTGATTACAATCTTGATCAAAGTAAAAGAAGATGTAATAATAGATAGAGAAGTTTTTCTCATCTTTCATCTAGACGTAGAGTATGTTTAAATAGCTGTGAGAGGTCATGCTCTATTTTCGAACTCCCTAGGGAGCTCGTAAATCAAGGATCCTGGGATGGATCCCTTATTTAGTTGAATTGATAATCTTAATTAATTCATAATTGGCATACAGATGGTAACAGATTAAATTATCTTCCTTCTTTGTTGGATGATTTCTATGAGATATGTCTAATCATTCTTGAATTAGGCAATTAGTTATATCATTTTCCGCATATTCGTACGTTGTATTGATCCTTACTGATATATCTTTTCCTTATTTTTTCTCGTTTGTTCTGCCGTGTTGAGTATATCTTTCTTTTATGGGTTGCTTAGGCTAACTCAAGTACTGGATTCTATTTTGTTTGATCCTACTCGCTTGTGTTATTATTCTGTAATGTTGTCAGGACTTCATGCTGGCTAGTATGTTTCTTTGTTAATTCGTCGTATATGTATTTAATTTTAGATAATTTTGAATAAGTTAACAAATTCTGCCGCCTTTTTACATGAACTATAATTACTGAAAGAGTAAGACATCATCCCTGATTAGTTTTTCTTGATGAATGTTCATTTGATATGTTGCTGCCCGTGCTATGATGTGTTAATTACATGTCCTTTTATATGATTATGTAATCTTCTCGCCCCTTTGACATAATAAAAAAAAAAGTACAACAAACAGAGCAAGCAAGATACAGAAGAAGTAAAATTGCAAACATCATGGTGTGGTGTTTAGGATCCCTCATAATAATCAAGTCCTAAACTGATGAAGAGAAAGTATCTCCACATAAACTAGTGCCTTAAACAATATAGGGAACAAGGTAATATATATAGTCTTACTGTTTCATTCACACTAGCAATACGTTAAATTGTTGACAACGTTGTGTCTGAAAGTAGTAAGAGATTTCGGCAACAGCCAGCCTTAGAGAAATAAAAATATGAGTGTTCATCAAGTTGACTCACACATTAGATTGGTTATCATAGTCAACTCCCATCTTTGATGGTATTTGGACTTCTTTCAGAAATGGTGTTAACCACGAGAGGGCAATCCTGCTTATATTTGTTCCATGTCATAGCCTGAAAGCTTTCAATATCAATATCTGGAGTCCTTATGAGTTGTAAGCCTTTTCGCAAGTGTATCCTCAAAGCTGTCATATAAGATTCAATGACCATCGATAGCTTATCCTATAGGTGTTCACCCTCCTTGAGATTCAATGATGCAGAGTCAGCATGAGTATTGCTATATCCCGATGTGATCCTCCTGATTGACAAACCTCCTTTTATACCAATTTCTCGTGAAGCAAACATACATAAGTCCATGCTTGCAGAAATAAAGTCTCTATTTGTGTTACAACACGCGAGTCGTGTAAGGAGGTGGATTAAAGGTCACAAACAAAGACAATAGTTGACACTTCCCAAATAATTTGCACTAACCACGGTCTATTCCGGCTAAACGATACTGCAAGCATGGACTTAATAGGTAAGCCATAACGGCGCTAACCATAGAGGGCGAGTCGTTCGAATCCGGCTTTCGGTGGTTCACGACGTAAAGCTTAAAATTAATCCTTAATCTCTCATCAGCTAAATATAAAGTCTATACATCACCGACCTCTTTTATTGTTTCGAGAAAGTGTTATGAGTAGTAAACAATATGACTCAATATTTTATTTTAGTAACTTATTCTAGTTTCTCTTATGATTGATAGGGTTTTGTAGAACTTTGAGAAATAAGTTCTTCTTCAATGTTTGATGTTCTTCTCTCCATTTACCTTCATATTGCTATTTTTAAAAGGTTTAATTCTATGATATAGCCCACTTGAATGTCTGCTATCTTTTAAGTATATTTTAATTTGGCTGTAGTGTGGCAAAGGAACTTCCCATTTAGGGGTGTTCGCAAATGTGTGATTTATATTTGGGCTCTTGCTGTATAGGATTATAAGAATTTAATTGTGATCTTTTCACCTATCATTGATGGTTTAATATCATGGGTCGTAGTTACAAACTACAAATTCATCAATGTATTTTCGCCTCCACGATTAGGGGAGCTCGAGAAACCAAATCTAGTAGACTGTATGGCATGAGAGTGCGTAAACATGGGGTTCAACATGATAGTATGAGGGGCCTAGCTCATATCAAGGAGAAAACGCGTCTAATCCAATGGTTAGGGTGTGTTAAAAGCGTAGCTGTTTAGTTTCGACATAACGGTGTCGCCAGAGTAAACACCGCTTTTATTTTAATTGGGAGTTAAGTTTCTCGGAAAGGAACTTTAGCTTTAACGCTAAAGCATTATCGCTAGTCACGATGACTTGAAATTTACATATCAAACTCATGTACCTCAATTAGTTTTGTGTCACAAGGGATGCGTCACACTAAAAGAACTCTCTCTAATACTTGTTTTGTCTTTATTTTTTGGCATTCTGACTAGCTTGGTGACAAAATACTAGACTTTGTTTCTTCTTTATATTTGACACTCTGTTGTCACAAATTGATCAAATTTTTTTCATAACTGAAAATGTCATGAATATATCTACTATTTAGAACTAAATTCTAAGTAACTAACTACTTTCACCAGCTATCACGGTCCCATTGAATCGACCACCAACCCTTTGTTGCAGACTTTTACATTTAGTTCTTATGCTTCGTCGTAACATCACTCCTAATCTGTAGTTACGTGGTACATTTATCAGAAATATAAAAGATGACCAGACGCTATTGAATGCATCAAAGTGTGTCCTTCCGTGAAGTTATTAGTCTTTTCAAACTTCGGGCCTTTGTTGGTATTTTGCATATTAGTGGTCTAATTACTAAAGCTAGCTTTGTGTGGCGTGATTTTCTTGCTCCTATATATGAACATTTATGTGGTATCATTCTGCCTAGCCCTGCTCTCCTCCCTTTTTGTATTATGCTATTTGGTTTTGCGTGTTCAATACTTATGTACAATTTTATCGGTTCTCTGTACCTATTGAATAAAAGAGGTTTGAGGCTAAATTACTGTATTTTTTGTATAATGATGTATTGTACATCTATTCTGTTAGTTGTAATGTGTCTTCAGTTCTTTCATGTTTGTTGCTCGGCTATATATGTTTCTGCTCTTTTCTTGTTTCTTTTCTAGGTGAGTTATTTTATACTGAAATGTCGTTTATATACCAGGTCATTGGTATTTGTCACATAGCTTTTTGATGTATATTTGGTCTAGTAAATACTTTGTTATATTAATGAGAAATTTTTGATCTATCAGAGGTTTTTATATTATTGAGTTTCGATCTTTTGACAGCTTTGTTTATTTATAAGGTCATTGCGGTACAATTTTCAAAATAATGCCTATATAAAGAAAAGACACTTTAATATGGCAAAGAATTGTGGAACTTCATTGAATACAAACAATCACTATTTTATTATATTTTTGATTTGATTTGTTATAATTATACACTGCGTTCGATTATAATTTTAGTTTTTAAAGTTCGATATCGATAGTTGATTAATATTTATTTGTTTCATTTTGATGAGTATGCTATTATGTTCTTGAATTGATATTATACTATTTTTAGCATTTGAAAAACGCATTAATCTAATAGAATTATATTTTTAATTATAATTTTTGTTGGTTATAATCGTAGAAAGTGGCGAAAAGGTAATTCTATCATTATGGATGAGGCTTATTATGTACCCTTAAAAAAATTGGTCGCTAAAGTTTGTGAATTTTATGAGTAAACTAAGTGAATTTTCTATACAAAGTATTAGAGCGTCTTTAAATTGGGGTAAAATAAGATGGTTTCAAAAGGATATGTCGCCTTTCTCAATTACGTCACCTAAACTATTGTTGTTAAGATATGTACTTTTTGCGACATTTTTTATTATAGTATTTTACGGCCCGCTCTCAAAAGGGAGGCTTACATGAAACATTGTCGTAGTAAATTTTATTTTAAATAATTTTTTATTACCAGATAGAACTAATGTCGCTTTAGAGGTCAATTTAAGAGGATTTATGCTGGGCTATAAAAATTGACCTACTACAAAGACAACTATTATTTTTATTGGAATTAATAGCCTATTGTTAATAATTGTCGCACGCAATGCCGCAGAAAAAAATGTGTTTTAGGGGGCGAGAATTTATTTGATTAATTTCTATGAAAAGAGATGCTACAGAGAAACTAACTGTTTTGGGATTGATTTTCTAGACTTTTTATATATTGCAATTAATTGTCACAAAACTCGGAATGAGTTACTATTTGGTGGAGTCAACATATATGATTTCTTTTAACTATGGCTTTCTTCTAAAAAAATAAGTGCATTTTAATCATTCTCTATTATTGACTTGCATATTTTTTTTGTGCAATTTTAAAAAAAAAAAAAAAAACGTATTTTTATTTTAAATAAAACAATTTGTTCTCTGTTGCTTATTAAAACCATTAATATGGTAAAAGTACAAAGTATCAAAAACGGCATACTTGTTGCAATAGGCCTGTCGAGAGTACTTATGGGCGAACGACGACGGTGGAGGTTTATCTATCATTTTAATTATACAGGATTCGATTTTAAAAGGAAATAAATGAGCTTATTAAGTATGTATCGCTATTGTCTTATACTTGCCCTCCATGCTATTTTATGTAAAGTGTTAATCTTTTTCGGTGTCGCAACAGCTATTTTTTACTAATCAAACTGTGATTTCATTAGCAATGTCTTTTTGGCGGTACTTTTTGTGGGCAGTCTTTAAATCGTTATACATTTTTCTTTATCCATTTAAAGATTTTATAATGGCCCAAATAATGCCTTTCAAAATTAACAAGCCTAATAATTTAATCCTATATATAAGAGGATTGTAACATAGTATCCTTTGAATGAATGAATTTTAATGGTCGTCAGATACCAATGTGAACAATAGACATATTCTATAGTAATGAATAGAATTATTGATCTTGAGACTAAATCAAAAAAATCCAAAAAGATGTCTCCTAAACGGATATTCATATGAATTATATTGCTGACATCTCATTGATAATTAACGTACATCCTCGTCCTCCTTCTCCTATTTGTTGTTTCTACAAACTCAAGCGACAAGAAGGGGATGAGGATTCAATATTCACATTCCACACTGAAGACCTACAGCGACTGATTGTTGGTGATAGTTCCGAATCTACACACACGTTCTCCTCTACTCTATCTCTACTCTCTTCGCCCTTCCGGTAGCAGCTCGATATTATGGCATTTCATCAATTTGGATCATAATCGAACATGTAGTATATCATTTACAATGGAAGAATATTGATTTTTTCCATCTCCTTAAGGCTATGTGAGATGCAAAGACAACATGACCGAGGAGGAGGAGTTGATAGTGTAGTATCATGATCTGCCATGCTGATGGACATTATCATACAAATATCCCTTACGAAGTGATTTTTTATTGGGTCACGTCTTTTTGAATTTTTCATATTCCATGCGTTCAATGCAGTTTATCTTATTTACTGACATATTGACAATGTCTATTAAACTGGTGATCAGGCCTAAACACTAGCGTATTTAACGAGTGTGTCAATTATGTTTTCATATTCACATTTATTTGTAGAATCAATTAATTACATTTTTGTTTACTATTTGACAAGAAATGGGATAGTCGATAAATCTTGTACTTGTATTTTGAAATTTTACTTGTAATCTTGGGCTTTCTTTTATATTTCATTACTGAAACGCTTTGGAGTATGAAGATAAACAAATAGTTGACTAGGGAATTATTGTAGACATAAATTTTTCAACCTTTAAAGTAAAATGTATACACAAAAGTGGCTAGAAAAAAACAAGAACCTAATCACCTAGGCATGGAATAGATTATGACTCATAGTATAAATTAATGAATCGCATATACTTATGAACCAAATGGTAATAAATACGCCATATTATAGCAACGAATGGTCAATTTTGCATTTTAGAAATGTAACGAACGTTACTGTTAGTTCCGGCTTCGAGAAGTAGAATTATTTTATGATAAACACTGACTGGGGCCGACGGTCACACGCGAAAGACGCTTCATGTCCGACGACGTGTGGTACTCTGTCGTCCAATACTTGTGTATATTGCCTCCTTCTGCTTCTCTTCCTCATTACCCATCCGACTACTGAGTTTGGATCGAACCGGCATAGGCGACGACGGTCCGTCGAGGTCTTTGTTTCCAAACACTAATAGACTCTGAATCTGGGTACGGGATCGACTCTCTGAACTTTGTGACGGACGCTATTATGTACGGACTGTCGTAGATACGACGGAGCCGTCACAGAAGGCTGCGTAACCAAGACTTGTTCCAGACTTTTGCTAAAGTTTTAAGGGGTTGTTTTTGGACTATTCATGATTATAATCCTATGAATTAGTGGGTAATAAGTGTAGATAATTTATTTACCTTGGGTTTTAGAAGAAGATAATAGTGAATAATAGTGGGTTACTTTACATCACCATAATGGCTTAATATGATAATTAGGGTAAAGAAAGATTTTCAGAAGAAAAATAAAGAAGACCAGAAAGGGGTAACGAACGAACGAGTTAGAGAGAGAACGAAGAGGAAACAAAGGCCTTGTGAAGGTAGCGTTGCTTGAAATCACGATTCTTCGGTGGAGTATGTATGGATTTATTTTTTTATGTGATGATAAACTCTAAATAGCTGATCGATATGTATTGGGTGGTATTTTAAAGTCTTCACTGTTGCTTGATTGTGTTTTTTCTGTTTGATTGTGTATTGTGCGGTGGGTAGAATGTAATTGGTTGAATCTTAAATCCTTCTTTTAAGATGACGCCCGTTTGGATGTGAACTCCGACAGAGAGTCTCGGTTCTATGGGATCAGAGTGTGCACGTTCATACACGTAAATAGTGGATCGGAGTGTCTCTTCGATAGCGGTAGTATATTGGATCGAAGTGTCTCGTTCCGACACGATCATAATGAAAGAGAGGAATCTGAATTGATTTAATGATCTCAATATTCGAAGAACGCTTATTCCAATGAGTATGGTGTGGGAAGGCTTGAGCCTGGTGTCTTGTGGTGTGTGGGTGTTGTTGCCATATGGTCTCTTGTAATTGTTGATTGTCCACTGTTAGTTATATGGTTGATTTTATATTATTATCAATATATATTGGGCTTTCTATATTTGTATTTGGCGTCGATATTACCTAATTCAGTAGCGTGTTGCTTTACTGACCCGACCTACTTGTATTTTCTTCTTTGTTATTTGTGGATGGCTAGGGTGGGGGGCAATTTGTGGCCATCGGACTCGACTCGCCCCTCAACTTCTATTCCTTAGTCTCTCAGCACATCATTACTTAGGGTGAGCTATTATTCCTAGCTCTGGCTGGATTTCTCTCTTCACGTCTCGATGTCTTTGAAGTTTGGACTATGGACCATCTTTTACCTTAATATGTTTAGGCATTCTTAAATACTCTTAGGACTGGTAATATTCTGATATGATGTTTTTGATGTGATGACTTCCCGCTAGATTTGGTAGATAAAATTATTAAACTTTAGAAAGTGTATTTAATTGATTTGTACGTTTAATAGTTTGGATCTTCCGTCATTATTTTTTTTAAGCTATTCATAAATTTCATATACTGGTCAGATGTTGGGTTCAGATTTGTTGGTTCGCTTCGACCTATAGGGATCAGTGTGGTGCCAACTCGCAGGCTCGTTTTAGTCGTACCATAAAAAGAGTGGTGTGAATGGGTCGATTTTGATACAATCTTCAACTTCTTTTATTAAGTTAGGCATTTCATTTTTCTAGAATAATGAAGTTCGAGGTCTAGATTCCGTGTGACAAGTTGTATCATGCGCTAGGTAATTTCAGAATAATGAGTTCACATCGAACCAGCTATTGAGTAGTTTCCTATCTTCTCTCAGTCATGTAGTGGAAGTTCACCACTATCCTGGATTAGAGACCTGTCGATGATGCGTAGGAAAACATCCCTTATTCGATCATATTTGTGGGCTGTTTCAATGATTGTCTGATTCCTTGGGGCATGCACGGTGTCGACATTAATCCTTGTTTTTTTCAGAGAATTGAAAACTTGGAGTACGTTAAAGAGGTCTGAGGACGGAGCAGCAGCATTGCTAGGGGTATATGCCGTAATCCACCCCCAGCTTCCAGTCTGAAGGAAGTGGCCATGGACTAGTGACCATGCATCTAGGTTGACTGATGCGGAGGTGATGGACATATCTAGCCCATATGGCACAGGCCATTCACGATGCAGGCGGCAAGCTAATGACCTGCCGCAGTCAACCGGCAGAAGGGGATGTCTCATGAGGAGAAACCCACCGTTTCGCAGCATGCAGATAGCTTGCGAGATTTCACGAGGATGAACCTTAAATTTCAGCAGTGGGCTAAAGAACTTCAGAAGATCCTCATGAATTTAAGCGAGGTTCATAAGATCCTGGTCGGACCATGGGGCCACTGAATTGAGAAGGGCTGAGCTGGCTCCTACACCTCAAAGAAGTTGCACGCAGCAGACTTGGTGCTAAAATGTGGAATATAGTCGCGTTTCTGCTAGGAGGGGTGCCAGTCACCTGGGAGATGTTCAAAGACGAGACATTTTTTGAAAGGTTCTTCCCTAGGGAAATGAATGGAAGGCCTAAGGTCTGAGGATTCCTTCAATCCTAAGCAG
>JAKWJA010001721.1:0-41189 GCA_027704765.1 Solanum habrochaites | reverse complement strand
GTGACATATGTTCTGGAGCACTACGGTATTTGTAGAATGCCGGAGGCAAACGGACTATAAGTCAAGAGGAGGCGGAAAGGGTACCCAAAGGGGAGGGGCAGGCTATTGAATGAATGGAGGAATAGAGGATCGAGGGGGGTAGAGCCGTGAAATATTCATATTTTGAAAGGGAAAATACTTGTTCGTAATATATATAGAGCAGAGTGACTAGACTATATCTTATTTGTACAAAAGAGATTAATTTTAAAAAAAAAAAAAACCTGGCTGTAATCAAAGTGTAATAACTAGTTCACGGTTGGTGATATTATAGTATTTTGATATTTCAATTATCACATACACTAATTTAAATTACGTACATAATTATTATTTTTTTTTGTATCATACAATATAATTTACGTATATATAATAGTATTTTTTTTATTATAGTTTTGATACAATAACTAACAAATGTCCCACTAACAGTATACATACTTCCTGAATTCATAACAGGATAAAATTTTTTTTAAAGTCAATAGACGTAAACCATTTTAGAAAAAAATCAAAACACTACTTTCCTATTTACCATACATACGTTTGTTTGTTATGTTAGATTAAATACTTCAAACATCTTTGTTTAACTCCAAAAAAAAACTTAAAAAAAATTCCAAAAAAACAAAAAACAACTTGTCAAAACTAACTAGCCTGCATTAACAATTTCCATCTTCAGATGATGGATTTAATCCATTCTTCATTCTTGGAGGGTCCTCGACGTTCCTAAATATCACCAACTTAAGAGATGTTTGGGAATTTGGTTTAAAAAACCACATAATGCAATTCTGCAATTTAAAAAAGTGATATTGATTATTTAATCATAACATACAAGGTTAATATGATTCTTACAATTAAAATGAAAAAATAAACTTGATGACAAATCTAACAATCTGTTATCCCCCGACGTCCGCCAAAATGAACTTACCAGACACTTTATAGCCTAACATGATACAAAAAACTGCAAAGGGGTACTTGAACATAAGTGGGTAACGACAGTTATAAGTCTGTTCTCTTGATACTAACCTGATCAAAACAATGTAAATTCGTATTTGATACATAAGTGTAACTACAATTAAAGTCTGTCTACTGAACTAAGGCTGATATAAGTCTGTCTACTTGATAACTATTAACATATATACAAAAAAGGCAAATACGTATTTGATACAAAGTGTAACTACATTATATGCTGTCTACGTGATACTAACATGATATAAGTCTGTCTACTTGATACTAACTGATCCAAAAAAGGCAAATTCGTATTTGATACAATAAGTGTACTACATTTAAGTCTGTCTACTTGATACTTAAACATGATCAAAAAATGCAAAGTCATACTGAAACTATTTTAGCTTACAATTATAAGTGTGTGTCTAAATTGATCCTACACTGACAAAAAAATGCAAATTTATATTATACAAAAAAAGAAATTCGTACTTGATACATATTGTAACTACAATTAAAATTTCTGTCTACTTGATACTAAATGATTACAAAAATTCAAATTTATTAAGCATAACCCCAAAAGGGAGGTGACACCAAGAGGATGGGCAACTGGGTATGTGTAACATACAAAAATTTTGAATTTCAACTTATTTATAAGTACTCTCAGACCAATATGAGTCCTTTTAGGGCATTTTTCTGAATCAAATGAAATACTCTAAAAAAATAATGATACAGGAATTAAAATTATATTCTTTTTTTTATTAAAGATCTTTAAGCTAAACCCTCAAAAGGAGGTGCAAACCAAGAGGATGAGCAACTATGTTTTTCGATTCATCATTATTTTTTTTTGAATTTAACTATTTATACATTAGTAATACTTACTAAACCACATGTACAAAAAAATATAATTGAACAGGAAATTAAAATTATATTCTATTAATATCTATTAAAGCTAAACCCCAAATGGAGGTGACAACCGTGATAGGCATCTTGGTGTTGAATTTATCATTTGTTTTTTGAAATTCAATCTTATTTTAATACATTAGTCAACTTACCTAAACAACATGTACAAAAAAAAATAGTAATTTTCTTCCTGAATCAGATAAATAATCTAAAATATTTATCTGATAATACAAAAATTCATTGCATGTGACAAAAAAAATTAAAAAAATAAATACATCAAAATACGTACCGGTGGCAAGTGGAGATATGGATATGGCCATTGCAGCTTCTACCTTCTACCATTCTACCTTCTACCTTCTAACCAACCCCTCTTCTTGGATGTCTTTGCATGTGCCATCTTTTTGTGTTTTATTGCGGACCGAGATGGCGGACAGATTAGACGAAAGGAGGTACGGACGATGCGGACAATTGAAAGACTGCGTCCGGACTTAGGCAGACAGATTAGACTACGTCTACGAACGGAGAGCACAAACGTTGATTTTAAAGGCGGACAGGTAGAGAAAATATGGCGGACCAGCTTAGCGTGTGAAGGGCGGGACGGACGAATCAAAGGCGGAGGACGGAGAAAATGGCGGACCATCTTAGAGGAAGTGCGACGGACGTATCAAAGGCGGACGACGGAGAAAATGGCGGACAACTTTAGAGGAAAGCGGACGGACGGAATAAAGATATTTGATTTTCCAAATTAAGAAGAGGAACATTGAGTAAGTGATTAGTGGGATGGTGTAAATGTTTCGTTATTTGGGAACACAAATAAGACGTAAAATCATGGATAATATTTAATTGGTTAGTATTAATTTGGGGTCGTGTATGAGTATTTTATTGGGGTGGGGGGTAGGCATGAATAAAGAGTCTATTAGGGGTAAGATTTTATTTGGTTTGTATTAATTAGGATTCTAATTTATTTATGTATCTGTTAGATGTAAACTTTATTAAAAACTAGGGATTTTATAATTTCTTAAAAAAGAAGGGAAATATGGATAATTGTAAACTAGTTGTGATAGTCGGTAATTATTCCTAAAAAAAATGGTTGGAAAGGAATTTGCAAGAATGGCCCCAAAACTATATCTTTTGTGGATTTAAAGTGAGATATAGCTAAGTGAATTTTTTAATAAATTAGCCAAATCTATTTAATTCGCAAATTCGGGTTTAAATCTTAATAAGACGAATTAATATTAATTAATTAACGAGCTTCCTTTTAAAAAATAATTTGATTGTAAACTCTTGATTAAAAAATAACCATAATTATATACACTAGTTTAAATGGATACTTACTAAAATTAAAAAGTAATTCTTGAGATGGTTTTTTGAATAATCAATAAAAATATACTAATTATATACTTAATTATGTACAAATGTACTAACCAAAACCGAGCCGCGACTTGGCACGCCCACATTTACTTTAACCTACCCTCCTATGTGAGCGAACGCAACCAAATCTGCACCTATCATTCAATTTAATAACATACATAAAGCCATGCTGAATACTTAAACTCAATAAATAAAGACAATTCCATAACTTCTAAAATTCAACCTCTATTAATTCCCCAAAATCTGGAAGTCCGCACCACACAACCTCTATGATCAATTTACTACTAAGAGTATTCTAAGAAGCTAAAAAATAAACAGCTAGTCTATGCCCGAAACTTCAAGGCAGCAACAAATGATGAAGGAGATCCAGCCACTAGAACATTAGCTCACCCTGAAGATCCGGTGGTGAACGAAGACTGGCTTGGAACTCCTGTTGAGCGAAGATGACGTCAACGTTTGCCTGCACTCCACAATAACAAAAGGGGAACAACATAACAGTCAGGGGGTCGTACCACCAAAGTACTGAGTAGGTACTCGGCCAACTCAAATAGAAAACAATATATCTCAGAATAACATCATAAATCACTAATATCTTAACAGGTGATAGCAACAAGTACAAACCTCATTTATAATATCACCGATCATAATCTAATGACGGACTAAAGCCTGCTCCATGCCAACTTATTTTGGGATACATGTTCTTAGATTGAGTATATTAGCATCTTTCAAGATTCATTATCGTGTTTCTCCTCTTGTGTCGGTACGTGACACCCGATTTCCCCTACTACTATGTGTCGTAACGTGACAGGCTGCACGATCCATTACATCTTACGTGTACGGTTCGGGACACCCGTCCACTAAATTCTATGTGTCGGTACGTGACTGCAGCGGCCGATCTCCCTACATTACTTGTCTGGTTTCCGTGACACCCCGTCCCACTATTCTATGTGTCGGTACGTTACCCCGATCCCCTACCTCCTACGTGTCGGTTCGTGACACCCGGTCCCACTAATTCTATGTGGTCGGTACGTGACACTCCGATCCCCTACATCTACGTGTCCGGTTCGTGGACACCCGTCCCACTATTCTATGTGGTCGGTACGTGACACTACCGATCCCCTAATCTCATTCGTTAATTCATCAAGCCTTCTTTTATACCAATGCGTCATCAAAAATCTCCATCACTTTAGTTCACCAAGCCTTCTTTTATACCAAGGCAACTCCGATCTTACCAAGCAGATATGTTTTTTTATCAAGATTTGGGATTCAATAGCTCATCATGCTTGTTTCAGTGTACAATCATATTATAAAATCACATCAGCATGTTACACAATTAACATAAAAAGACCTATAATCTAACCACCCAACACATATCATTCTCTATTACGAGTTTACTACGAATAGTGTAAAAGAAACCATAACCTCCTCCCACCGAAGATCTGATCAAAGCAAGAGCAAATTCCTCAATTTCGTGGTGTGGTGGGGGTCCTCTTCGTGCTCCTCTCTTGATCGATTCTCCTCTCGCTTTCGTTCTCTTTCTATTTTTCTTTATTCAAACCCTCTTTCTTTACCCCTAATTATTATATATAAGTTTTAAAAGATTGCACTAATAATCCAACTAATTACATCAAGGTTACCTCTTTTAATAAAAAACCACCCAAGGTAATTAGACTATTAACATTTAACCCTCTAACCTTTATAATTAAAGCCGATAGTCAAACACGTCCCTTAAAACGTGTACATAAATCCGACCCGAACTGGGATTTGCGTAGCCTCGTGACGGGCCGTCGCGCCTGCGACGGTCCGTGCCTGCTGTCCTTGGTCTCAACCGTCAGAGACAATTTCCATCAAAAGACTCTATGACGGTCCGTCAACGCCCTGTGACGGTCTGTCCTGCCTTATCGTCGTGTGAACGTTCAGTAGATTTCGATTTCAGTACCCAATTTTCAATTTCAAGTGTTTTTAAACGACACCCTCCAACGACGTTCCGTCGTGGCCCTTGACGGCCGTCTGGCCATCCGTCCACCTTGCCAGCCAGTTTTCGAATAAAATTTGTTCTCAAAACCCGACTCAACAGGATCGTACACATAATACCAATTTATCCCCTCGTTCGTCCCCGAACGATCACAAGAAGGAAAACAAGGGCGAAAAGGAATAACCTGATCTGTAACAGATGTTGGTATCTTTCTCGCATATCTGCCTCCTCTCCCAAAGTGGCTTCTTCAAACCGGTCGCTTCTCATTTTTCTTTCCATTGCACCTTGATGGATGCAATCTCTCTTGAACCCAACTTGCGAACTTTCTCTATCTAAAATAGCAACAGGCTCCTCCTCATATGGAGACAAATATCTCATCAGCAAAATTGAATCCAATTATAGTCACAAACAGAACCCCACCAATTGCCCCCGGACACCGGGCGGCCGGACCCCAAACGGCTCGAGCGCACACTAAGAAAGCCCGGGGATTCTGTGACGCGACCTACGGATCGAAGGAGGGGATCAGTGCTAACCAGGTTCTCGGTAGTATGCCGTGACCGATGTGCCGCGGGGCCGGCGCGGTAAAGAAGGTGTTTTGAGTACCCATTGGAAGGTTGGTTCAAAAGGTGTGGTGAGGATGGTGACGACTACGTTCGTCAGGGAGAACAAGAAGATGGGGACGTATAGACACGCGGTCGCCGGTTTCTGCAAGTGAAGCATGCTAGCAAAAGGTGGGGTGTGTCGGGTCATCTAGGCGCAACGGAAGGCGGAGTGTGGCAATTGTGGAGGCACCCTGTGAGGGGGTGGTCAGAGGCCGAAATTAGAGTCTGATTGGTGGAAGGTAATGTTGTCGGTAAACCGAGAACGATGTAGAGCAAAGTGTGGTCTTGGAATGTGGGGCGCTTAGTTTCAAGTGGTGACAACGACTATTAGATCGGATTGAGTGGGATTTTGTGTGCAAATAGCCGGAGCAGTGTGCCATAAATTCGTTTTGGATGCGCACGAGGCGACTGCGTTGCATTGGGAAGCGGGGTGTGGGTTTAGGTGTTGAGGTGGTTTGTGATCGGGAGGGGATGTGTAGGTGGGGTGATATGGGGCCGAAGGGAGAAATGATGTGCGCTAGCCGTGTTAAGGCGAATGTCACTTGTTCTGAGGAAAATAACGTAGCCTGCCTAGTGTTGAGCTGTGAACTATAGAGTTCGGGTAGATAGCGGAAAAATGTTTCAAAGTGGGAGGTGAAGACGTTAGGCAGGAAGGCGTGAATTTCGTGGAATCTAGGCTGTTGGGGCGTGAGTGGTTCCATGCATAATAAGGAGGCGTGAACAGGATGCGACGTTGGGAAATGTGGCTAAGTAAAGTTGATAGAATCGGGGATATCGCATGTAGGCTGAGTTAAGTTTGGGGAAGGGTGACGTGGAGAGGGACTGTGCATGAGAGGGGTTTGAGTAGAATGCACAGAGAGTGGCGTCGGGTTTCTGTAGCAGGGGTGGGGGCAGGGATGATCAAAGAGATCAGTGTCCGGAACAGTCAGGGTAGGTGGGGGCTCGGGATGATGCACCGGTGTCGTTTAGGACCATGCGAATGTGTAGTGAAAAGCAGGAATCCGTTGGGCGGCTGTAGGACAGACTTGACTGGAATAGGGATGTGAACAATGGGGGCGTGGGAAGCCATGAGTCCCGGCCCCAGTCATTAAAGTGTCCAGGAGTCGTTAATCTAGCAGGTGGATCCTACATCTACGGTAATGCGAGTACGCCTAGGTGGAGGGTTCGATAAAGGGGATAATCGGATGAGATGAAGAGTTCGGGGGCGGTTGTTGGTGGGACGGTGGGGTTACGCGGTCACGTATTTGAATAGCCGACGGGGGCAATGGCGCGGCTTAGAAGTAACTTGGAATGGCACCTAGGAGGGTGCACGTGCTAGACAGGGATTCGTGGACACTTCGATATTAATCGAGAAATAATCGGGCAGATTATATAAAAGGTGCGAGAGATAGGAACATGATTTGGAACGATTGGAAAGTACTGGAACGAGGAGCTGGATGAGCGTAGGGGGATGGCTTGGATGGGGAGCGAAAACCAGTTGGCTCTTGCGACCGGCGGGGAGGAGGCGAGTAAGATGCGCGGGTGAGGTAAGGTGGTGCGGTTGAGGGTGTGAGTAGTATCCCTGGCAATCTGAAAAATTGTGGAGTTAGGGGTTCAGCAGTGAATCCATATCTCGGGGGTATTGTTATAGGCGCGGGGCAGGAAGTGTGGAACAGGAAAATGAAGCGACGGCTGGGGTAGCGGGTCGATGTTCTGGGCGATAATGGTTTAGGTGGGTATATCCGAGGGGTGCCACGTGGTAGTGGAGGGCTATGATAAGGTGCGTTAGCCAGGTGGGGAGATGTCGGTCGTCCAAGATTTACATGCAGTGGGAGGTCCCCGAATGAAACGGAGATAAAAGAAAAAGCGGTATGGGGGGGGAGTAATCGCGGGTGCTAGAGAGGACGGTGGGAGAGGCGTTCTGCGAACGAGGCGGCTTATTTGTGGGCTAGTCGGGCTTTGGCAGTATATGAATAGTTAATGTAGTCATTAAGTGGTTCGTCTTGTGGGTCGACGAGTGTCTATCTACGGGTTGGATCTGGGATGGGTTATCCCATCGGTGTGGGTCATGCGTGTGGGATGTGAATTCAAGGGGATATTTGGGCAGTACCCGGCTGTTATGTACCGCGAGGAGTAGTGGAAATGTATAAGGCGCGGATTAGGATTGTGCTTTACGAGAGTGGTAGGGTCAAACATTATGGTAATGAGAGAAAACTTGGTCGACTATTACTGGGTAGGGCTGGTGGGCGCGAGAGCCGTGGGGAGAAACACCCGCGGCGTGTGTATGTGGGTCAGAGCGGTGGCGAGACTCGCTTGTGTGGGGCGTGAGGTAATGCTCGTAGAGGGGAAATCCGGCCGCCTTATACGGGTCTTAGGAGTGCAATGTTCGCTCCAAAGGGTGGGAAGGCAGTGGTGTTTATGGGGGCGCGAATTGGAAGCGTTCTGCGGGGCGATGAGGGTAAAAGTAATATCAGAGATGGTCGCTGTCGGGGGAGGTAGAAAAATGGGTAGCAACGCTGTAGGGTGTTTGTGGATACGGTGTTTACTGGGAAGAGACCGGCCGATGGTTGGGAAGCTGGTTGGTGTGAAATAGGAGCCCAAACGATGGGGTTTTGTTGGGGAGTCACCATTAAGAAGTCGGTGTTAGGAAACCCGGAAGAGGTATGTTGGTGGAAAGGGATAGAGATTGGCGATGGGAAGGTTGTTGATAGAGATCGGCGGCATGGGAAGGGGCTTTTGTTGGGAACGTGATTTGGCTGAGGGGGTGTTGTGTTATGCCTGGTAGTATCCGAGAGTAAGGTGGCTTGCTGGAGTCGATACGGGGACTGCTGTCAAAGGGGGGTTCTGGTGGCACAAAGAGTGTGCTCGGTGGGGTTATAAGGGAGAGTGTGGGGTGGGAGAGAGAGGGGCTGGACAAGAGAGTTTGGTATCCTCTAAGGAGCGAGATGAGTGTATGTTGAATCGTGGCGGGGTGGACGGCCCCCAAACTAAGATTAAGGGTGCAGTCGTAGGCACCGAGGGGTGAAAGTGAAGGGTGTGTGGCTTGACGGGTTGGGGAGATTGGCTACGGTGGGGGTTCGCGGGGCTCCGGGGAATAATGTTTTCGCAGCCCCTGGTATCTTTTTTCAACATCGACACGTGGATACCCCCCGGATGTCCTCCCTGGCAGCCTGGAGTCAATGCTAACTCATAAGTCCACCTCCCTACTCTCTTAAGTACTTCACAGGGACAATGTACCTTGGGCTTAGCTTGCCTCTTCTACCAACCGCATCACCCTTTCATTGGTGAAACTTTCAACAAGACTTGGTTCCCCTCCATTCACTCTACGTCTCTAACTTTCTACTGCAATATTCTTTTTGTTACTTTGCGCCGCAGAAGCTTCTCTTGAATGATTTCCTTTTTCTATCGAATCCCTCAAAAGATCAGTACCCCCAAGGTCTAACCCTCGATGCATCAAACCAACCATGGGAGACCTACATCTCCTACATACATTGCTTCAAATGGAGCCCAATATCATGCTTGATTGATAGCTATTTATGTATGAAAACTCCTCTAAGGGGTAAAGAAGCTTTAAATCCCATGGCCCAACCGAATTCTATCACACATGCACTAAGCATATCCTCCAACACTTGACTCGTTCCGCGACTCAACTGCCATCGGGCTGAGGATGTAACTCCGCGTACTGAATTTCCAACCTAGTACCCACTGTCTGCATGCAATGTTTTTCCAAAACTTAGAAGTAACTGCGTACCTCTATCTGATATGATTGATATGGAACTCCATGCAATCGAACACTTCTAAGATGTAAAGTTTGGCTATCTTCTCTAACTTCTTCTCTGCCTTTTAAGTCCCCTGTTAACAACCTGAGTAAATTAGGCAGACTTCAGTTAACCTAGAACAATCACACCAAATAGAGTCATACTTGCCTAAAAAAAATTGCCCATGTCTTTTGGGAAGACCAACCACAAGTCCTTGCGATTCTCTCCCATTCCATTCCGGAATGGGCATTCTCTGAGTGTTCCTCCGGGACTCTGGTGTTCATACTTTACTTGTTGACAATTTGGACATTTGTCAATAAATCCACAAATATCACACTCTTTATTCTTCTCCACCAAAAGTGTTGCTTTAGGTCACGGTAAACTCTTGGTTGCACCCGGATGTATCAATACCTTGAACTATGATCCTCTGTTGCAGAATATTGTTTGATCAATCATCACGCGAGGTACACATCAACCCTTCCCTTAATCCTCAAACAACACCTTCTTCATCATCGCTTTCGTCTTCCTTAGCCTCTCCTTGCAAAACACTTTTATCTCGGATCACGGATTAATTTTTCATCATTAAAACTGCTTTCCCTTAATCTTATCAAGGAAGAAGATCTTGCCCCACCAAGCTAACAATCCCTCCCTTCTACATTTATTCTAATCTCATAAGGGTCGTAAGTATCGCATAATCTGACACTTCCTCTATGCCAATCGCCACCTAGAAGCTTGCAAGTGAACTAGACCTTCCCATGTCGTTCCCGCCTTCTACTTAACGCATCCGCTACACATTTGCCTCCCCGGATGGTATAAAATATGATGTCGTAGTCCTATCAGATAGTTCCATCCATCTCCTCTGATCTCAACATTCAAATCTCTCTTGATGAAGACATACTGTAACTACGATTATCCGTGAGACCTCACACTTAACCCCATTAAATAGTGTCTCCATTGCTTTTTATAGTGCAACACTACCTCGGCCAATTTCGAAATCATGAATTTGGATAGTTCGTTCATGATTTTTAATTGTCTTGAAGCATACGCAAATCACATTCTTCTCTTGCATTAGCAACACTGCACGCCACACCGAATAAGATGCATCACATACACAATGAAATGTCTTTGCCTTTCCACTGGCAAGGTGAGAATTGGTTCGTAGTCCCACGAGTCTGACTCTGAACGCTTTCCTTCCCCCACACCATCCGACCATACCAATGGAACATTTTGCTTATCCAGTCCGTCAGTTGGGAAGCAATAGAAGAGAGTTCCCCCTTGACAATCGGCGGTAGTAGCTAGCTCCCCAACGCTCCTTGATTTCCTGACGACATAGTAGGTCTTACCCAATTTTTCCACTACTTCGATCTTATAATGATCCACCATTACTCCATCCTTAAACCACGTCCCCAAGAGGACACTTCATCTCATCCAAAACTCACACTTGGTGCAGAACTTGGCTAAGCTTTTTGTTTTCCTCAACTTTTCCAATACCATTCTCAATGCTCCTCATGTTCCTCTCCTTACCTCTTGGAGTAATACGAGTTTATATCAATCAATAATACGATCACAAGAGATCTAAAATATGCAGCTTAAAAATCCCGTCAATCAACTCAATGAACCGTCAGCAGGGGCATTCGTAAGACCAACAGCATCACACAAAGTTCGTAATGCCCAATCCCCGGACCCTGGTCCTAAAACAGTCTTTGGGCACAAGTCCGTTGCCGTATTTTTCAATTGATGATAACCGGATCTCAAGGTCAATCTTAGAGAAGACACAAGCACCATGTAACTGATCGAACAAGTCATCATGCGAGGAAGAGGATACTTGTGTCTTTATACTCCCACCCTTGTTTCAACTGCCGGTAGTCCTATGCACATCTAAAACTCCCATCTTTCTTCTTACACACAACCGAGGCACCCCAAGGAGATGCAACTTTGGTCTAATAAGCCTTTGCTCAACAATTCTTGAAGTTTGGCTTTAATTCTCTTAACTCCGCGGGGCCATTCTTAAGGGGGTATTGAAATGGGGCGCTGTTCACCCGGTTGCAAGATCAATACAGAAGTCATATCCTTACATGGGGCATCCCGAAGATCTGCAGTGGAATACATCAAAAACTCACTGACCCCTACGACTCAATCGAAGGACTGGGTATGTCTCCTTGAGATGTGCCCCAAGAAAGTAAACCCCCTTTTACTAACCATTTTCCTTAGCACGGAAGAAAGGATGATGATACGCACCGGATTGGAAGTGTCGTCACCCTCCCCACATAACGGATCTTTCCCGTCGTGGCTAACGTCACCGTTTTAGCATTACAATCCAAGATCGCGAATTTGCGGAGAAAGCCAAGTCATCCAGAATTACATTCAAAATCAACCTCTCTAAGATAACCCAAATCTCATAAGGTTTACTAAACCCCAACAAAAGTTCACCCCAAACCAGACCTATATACCTTTTCAACTACTCACAACTCACCCACCGCCCGGAGTAGAAACACGAATAGGCTATCAAAAAGTACTTCCACAATGTCAATTAGACCATTAGCAGATGATGAAGATACATAAGAAAATGTGGATCCAGGATTCATACAATCATAGCCTATGCAATCACAAAACCAGACAAGATTACCTGTGATGACAGCATCAGGATGTCTCCTCCGCCTCCGATCTCCCAGTAAAGCATAACAATGGGCCACCTTGCTCGTTTGTTTGTCCGTTGTCCCTCATCCATGTTGTGATGTAGTGGCTCCCGTTTGCCCGTTACCCGGGCCATTTTGGTGACCACACTACCCTCGGCCACCGCGTTCTCCAGAAAAACGGCCTCTACCATGACACCTCTACCTCTAGCTATGGGGGTCCTAATTACTCTGTTTTTGGAGCAACTCCGCCTAATATGTCCAGTCTCCCTCCCCACATCCTACACTCTCTGATTCACGCATGGGTCTCTCAGCCAGAATGGTTGACGCGGTTTGGAGGTGGGGGACACCCCCAACTACAGTCTGTAGTGAAGACTGCATTGGTCACTGAGTAACCTCCGGAATCCCTGTTCCTCTATAGTAAGAAACCATTAAACTCACCCCCTTTTCGAACCTCTTTTGATGTCCGATGTGCCCGGGTGAATTCATCTGGCTTCACTCCTTCCACCTCTAACTAAAATCTACCACGTTCCTTTCAACAAAGGATTTTTTGACTTGTAGTCCGCGACCTGTAAGGCTGAAATAATTCCAATTCTGATCTCACCCCCTTCACAAAACACGGCGAATCCGCTCTTGGGCCTGAACCATATTGGGGGCATATCGGTATAGTGCACGAACTTAGCCTCATACGCATTGACGTCGGACATCCTATCCTATCACCTTGCTCTAGGCTCAGAACTTTCCCTTTTCCTATCTCTCAAGGTCGGGAATATATTTCTCCATAAACAACTGAGAAGAGCCCCAGTCATAGGTGGTGCCTCTCTTTTGGTTGGACACTCAACATGGGAACCCGCCACCTTGTACATTTTGGCGTGCCCTGTTAAACTGATAACTCAGAACTCAACACCAAACCGTTCTACTATACCCATCTTGTGTATAGCTCATGACATTCAACCAGAAAATCGTAGCATCCTCAGATTCTGCACCCTTGAAGACTGTGGTTTCAATTTCAAGACTTAAAAAAGTTCCAGCGATCAATTTGTCATTATAGGCCAGTAGTCAGCGTGGAACGTGCCTATGTCCAATGAGGCATCCATACGAGGCCATAGTGGCCTGCATGTGATCTCTGAAACCGAGGTGTTGGTGCAGAAAACGTTGGGGGTGCCTGACCTGATCAGACAACCCACTAAGATAACGAAGACCTGATTGAATCATCTCTGTGGTAGTTGGGTGCATTGCCTCGTTCTGTCTTGTTCTTCTGCCCCCATCCTCCCCTTCTCCTAACTACCTCCTCGTCGGTGGACTGGGAGTCACACCGCCCTAGCCACCAGATGGGCCTAGGCCCGCTCTCCTCTCCCTCTAGAGGACGGCCTTCCACACCTCTACGCGGCCCTTGCCATGTTGTCCTTCGAGCTACACGCCCCAGTGGCTGGCTTCAGATGCATCGTGTCTTGTTGATGTTGATGTTGGCGTTTCGTTGCTCTCGTTTTCTAACCATCTGCGAAATAGACGTGAAGATTGGTCATACCAATTTGTATCACCTAGCATACCATTGGGGATCCAAGTAATAGCACGAAGAATAAAGAAAGAATGGAATTTCTAAAGTCCTTATAGCCTCTCAAGAAGTAAAGGCGTCCGCCCTACCGTTCTTTAGACCACTACTAGACCTGTTTATTGTGTGATAGAACCAACGAACCTAATGCTCTGATACAAGTTTGTGCCCACACCCAAAACCGAGCCGCGACTGGGCACCACATTACCCTCCTATGTGCCAGCGAGACCAACCATCTGAACCTTTATCATTTCAATTTAACTAACAACATAAAGCAATGCGGTAAGAGCTTAAACTCATAAAATACTAATACAATTCAATAACTTCTAAAATTTCAACATCTATTAATCCCCAAAATCTGGAAGTCCTCACCACAATAACATCTATTTCATTTCTAAAAACTAACTAAGAGTATTCTAAGAATGCTAAACAAATACAGCTAGTCTAATGCCGAAACTTCAAGTCATCAAGACATGAGGAAAGAAAGATCCATCCAAGCGTAGAAGGCATAGCTCCCCCTTGACGATCCGTGTTGACGAAGACTGGCTTGAACTACTTTTCTGCGTCAAGATTACGGCAACGTTTATGCATCTGACTCCCAAAGACAACCCAACAGGACAACTAAAAGTAGGGGGTCAGTACAACCCCAAGTAACTGAAGTAGGTATCATCGTCCAACCAAAATAGAAAACAATATATCTCATATAACTTCATAACTCAACTATATTCTTACATAGTGATAGCAACAACGTACAGAACATCATTTTAAGATCATCCGATCATATCTATGAGGACTCAAGCCTCCTGCCAACTTATTTTGGGATAAATGTTTCTGTTAGATTGGTATTAGTATCTTTCTAAGATTCATTATCTTTTATTTCCTCTTGTGTCGGTACGTGAACACATGCGTAATACTCCGATACCTACTACTATGTTGTCGTATGAAACAGTGACAACTGTCCGATCCATTACATCTACGTGTGGTTCGTGCCCACCCCTCGTCCCACTAATTCTATGTGTCCGGTACGTTACCTCCGGCCCCCCTACAATTCGTACGTGTCGGTCGTCAGTACACCCGTCCCACCGTAATTCTATGTGTCAGGTAGCGTGACACTCCCGATCCCCTACATCTACGTGTCAGGTTCGTGACACCCGTCCCCCCTAATTCTATTGTCAGGTAATGAACACTAACCCTATCCCCCTACATCTACTGTCGGTTCGTGACACCCGTCCCCTAAGTCTATGTGTCCGTACGTGACACTCCGATCCCCTAATCTCAATTCGATTAATTCATCAAGCCTTCTTTTATACCAAGGCGTCATCATCTCATCACTTATTTCAAATCAGCCTTCTTTGTTATACCAAGGTCATCATCATTAACAATATTAGGTTTTTTTATCAAGATTTGGGTTCAATAGCTTCTCATGCTTGTTTCATTACAATCATAATAATAACTCACATCTGCATGCACAATTAAGCAATAAAGATCTCTATAATACTCCTCAACACACATATCAGTCATCGCTCATTAAGAAGTTTACTTCTACAATAGCTTTAAAAAAACCATACTACCTCCACGGAAGTCGTGATCAAGCAGCAAATGCCTCAATTTCTTGTTGTCTCTTCGTTCCTCTCTTGATCGATTCTCTCTCTCTCTTTACTGCTGTTTCTTCTTTTCTCTATTTTTCTTTATATTCAGAAACCGCCTCTTCTTTCTTAACCCTAATTATTTATAATTTAAGTTTAAAAGATGGCTAAACTAATAAAATCCCTATTTAACTCAAGTTTACCTCTTTTAACCCCCAAGTAATTAGACTATTAACATTAACCCTCTAACTTTATATTAAAAAAGCAGAGAATAGTCTTCAAAAACGTCCCTTAAACACGTGTAAAGAAATCCGACCCCGAACTGGGATTCGCGTATCCCTGTGCGGGCCGTCGCGCCTGCGAACGTCCGTCCTGCTGTCCGTTCTCAACCTTCAGAGACAATTTCCATCAAATACACTATGACGTCCTTCACGCCTGTGACTGTCCGTCCTGCATTTCGTCGTGACGGTCCAGAGAGTCATTTCAGTACCTCAATTTTTCGATTTTCTAAGTGTATTTGAAACCACAACCCTCCACGACGGTCCCGTCGTGCCTTGACGGTCCGTCGTGGCCTCCGTCACCTCCTGACCAAGTTTTCCAACTAAAATCTTTGTCCTCAAAACGACTAACAGGTCGTTCACAAACATATAGTTATCTAAAAGTTTATAAAAATCACAAAACTATTCAAAAAACCGAAACTTTATATTATTATTTTTTTTATAAAACCTCTTAAATTTTAATTGGCCTTTAAAAATTTTAGAAGCTCATGAGTACTTCCTATCGTAGAGGGTCAAAATTGGGTGGTCACAAGTATATATAAAGTGTGAGGGTTGTTTTTAACAAATATAAACTTGTGGATACCAATTTTTGTTTAAAATACTCAAATCATGATATTGATATTTCCCATGAAGTCCATATCATGGTTTCTGGAGAATATGGTATCACATCTCATGATATAGAATCATGAGATGGAATCAGCGTAAAATGACATGTCCAAACACTGATTCCATCTCACGATGCCATATCGTGATATGGTATCACATGGCCAAACGCCTACTAAGGAAAGGGAGAAGGACATGAATTTTTCTATTCTGAGGAGAGGGAGATGTACATTTCTTTTTCTATTCTAAAGAAAAACATGATATTTCTTCTCCTTGGACTAAGAAGAAATCTCTATAAATAGTGATTTTTCTAACCCTTGAAAGAGGAGAAGTTTTCTATAAAATACCTGCCCACCCAAGTATTGAGAGAGTTCAAAAGTGAACTTGAAATCACTGTAGAAGACCGCAGAACTGTGATCCAATTTGTGGACTAGCTTGTGAATTTGCGTGAAGGTTATAGCGTGTCAACTACCTTGTGGATTCACTTGAAGATATTGACTCATGCTTTAAGAGGTAATTCTGAAATAAATTCAAAAAGTTTACATGCTCTAATATAATCGTACTTGTTCTAGCATAAACAATGTATTGTCTATTATCCATGTAAGTAATTGTATGATTTTGATATGCTTTCGTTGTACAATCAAAAATATCAATATTTAACATATATGCTCTAAAATATTTTAAAAGAAGATTGTTTATCTGACCACTCATACTTATAAGGTGGTGTAGCTCCGCCCCTCTAGGACATCATATGAAGTATGAACATTTGAAATGGATTATAATATAATGAGATTTCTAATATAATATAATGAAGTTGTTTTGTTGACAAAAACAGTTCTAACTAACATAAGTGAATATGTTTATTTTAAGTAATTACGTTCTCACATAAAAAGATTTTATATATTATATTAATATATATATTAGTTATAGGTCAAAGAGGGCTTTTTGATAATGTCATGCTAAGCAATTTAGTGCAAATTAAATTTTTTGTCTCACTCATTGCCTGGCACGTAAACTATTTAGCCTTCCTAAATTGTTACTACTTACTAAGTACTTCTTTCATCTCTATTTAATTGTTCATTTTTTTTATTTATAATTGTTTATAATTACTTATTCATTTTGACAAATTAAAAAAGAATAATTCTGACAAATCAAAAAAGAATAATTCTTTTTTATCTATTATAAACTCAATTAAATGACTAATTATTTTAAAAAATGTACAACATTTTATCAACTTCATAATTAATAGGGTAAAATGGTAAACTCATTATATTATTAATTATTTTTTAATATGTATATCATTTCTAAATTATACAACTAAATAGGGACGGGGGAGTATTACTTAAAAATGTTTCAATTGAATTACTTGTAGTTATCATAGATTTAATTGGATACTATCCATTTTGGTATAATATTTTGTTACTTTTTTGTTTTATATTATTTGATCTTTATATTTTTAGGTTAATTATTGTGATATAGTATTTTTAACGCTTTTGATCATATGTGTTACTTTTTATGTCCCAATTCATGTATCACATGTGAAATTTTGAGAGTTGATCAAATTTTGAATGTCTTTTGAATATTTTGACTTGTTAATTATTGTGGTTTATATTATTTTCATCATAATTTCCAAATTAATATTTATTACTCCCCGTTGTCCCAATTTATTTGGCACAATTGAAATTTGTAGAGTTGACAACATTTAGAATATGTCTTTTTTAAAAATATTCTAAGTCATTCATTATTGTAATTTATAGTACTACTTTTTATATACTGAAAAGAAAAATAGGACAAATAAATTAAAATTGTGAAAATAATAAATATAAATAGAGGAACTTGAAGGAGACGAGCAATTACTCTTACATCGTATATATAAAAAAACGAATGTCGAGCAACTCAAAATTTTATTTATGCACATAAGTTGAAAAAGAAAAAGTTACATATATTATTTGAAAATTATGTAAATAATATCATAAATCACTATAATTAACTATTTAAAATATTTTTAAATGATATAAAAATTTAATTGTCTCTCCTAATTTTATATGTACCATATATATTGATTCCGTGTATGATATCTAGTAATAAAATGAGAAAATGACATATATATACCATTTATAGTTATAATTAGCAATAAATAGCCTAACATTGATTAGCATTTAATAGACAAATACAAAAAATAAGCACAAAATGGCCAAATTACTAAATGACATTGTAATAGTTTCTTTTATTTTTTTTCGTAGAATCAATATCACTAAACAACAAAAATAACGAAAACAAACAAAATTATATGTATAATATGTAGTCGCCTAAAAAACGTGACTTATGTATTTTCATATATATTTTTTGTTCGTTATTTGATAATAAAAATTCAATTGCATACTTGATGATATTATATAGGTAGAAGAATGGTGTATTCATTCACTTAGTAGTAGTATACATTTATAGCAATTGTTTATCCCCCCATGTATACATATAAAAAGGTTCCAACCTTTTAATTTAATTCATTCACTTATAATATGTATACACTGTGTATTCATTCACTTAGTAGTAGTATACATTTATAGCAATGTTATCCCCTCCAGTGTATACATATTAAAAAGTCAAACACTTTATGTATTCATTCACTTATAATATGTATACACTGCATTGAATTTATTTTTTTAATCATGAAGATCATATATGCATATATGTGTATTCATTCTCTCAAAATTTGTATAAATTTCAGATTCGTTCTTCAGAAAATGAGAATTGCACATGAAATATAAAATGATCAATAAAAAACATACAAGTCAAATCAGATAACAAAAAGAACTTACATGACTATGAAATTTAAAGTGATGGACGGATAATTCACAAAATTAGAATCAGAATCCTCATTTTTATGAATAATCCTAGGATAACTTTCTTAAACATGACAATTGGTACCTCCAATTAATTACCATTACGTAAATTTTACCCAATTAGATATCACCTCACATTCAAAATTCACCTCCCCTCTCTCCCCCCCCCCCCCCCCCGCCAAAAAAAAAATTGAACGATAATACGATAGGGGATCAAACATAGGCTAGCAATTATGAAATTGACGTAAAAATATCAACAAACCATCAAGTATTTAAAAGCGAAAGAGAAAAAATATGAGTGAATATTTTATAGAATTCAATATACAAAACCAATAAACATGAACGTAAACCATCTTTTATTCAAAGTAATAAAGAAGATAATCAGTAAAAAAAACACGATTCAAAAGAATCATGTGTGTATGAGAAAGGAAGAGAAAAAAAAACCACTTCCCAATAAAAAGGACATCATGCTACCATCTCTTAAAATTATTAATTTAATTTTTCTAAAAAAAAACTTCCAACACATGAGTTACTAATTGTAAAATTTGATTTTTTTTAAAAAAAAATTATCAAGAAAATAAAAGATGACTATATGTTGCCAATTAATAAAATGGGATGTCATGCTGTGCCATTTTTTCTAATAAAATAAGACAGAATAAGAATCTTTATATTAATATTGTCGGTGTTCAACTCAAAGTTGTTTCTTATTCTTTTTTTAAAAAATTACGATAAATTTTCATGTTATACTACGTACTTTTAGCAAAAGAATATTTTAATAATAAATTCTTACCTAGAAAATGGTATATACCAAACTTTATGAAGAAAAGAAAAAATCATTTGTGGACAAATTTTATAGCTAAATAGAAAATAATTTTATTTAGCAACATATTATCAAAAATAAATGTGGTGGATTTGAATCAGCTAATGATAAATATTAATACATGTTGTTTGTACTGATACTATTCTTGCTATATCACTATATAATCTGGTTGCAAAATCAATAAAATTTCTTAGATGAAGAAGACGATGATCTCATACAATTTTTACTCCTTTCTTCCCATAGTGGAAGTCGTGCCCATTTTTCTCTTATGTTATTTCATATTTTTAAAAATTATTGTACCTATTTCGACTAGTTCCTATTTTCATAAAGCTTTCTTTGTATCTTCAATGGGTTTATACAAGGGTAGAACTATAATTACCCTGAAGATTACATTGAATATATGTGTGAAATTTTGAAGCTTTCTTTGTATCTTCAATGGGTTTATACAAGGATAGAGCTATAATTACCCTGAAATTTTGTGTTTAAATGATATATATTTAAACTTGAGTATACTTGATAAAAGCTACACATTTGATATATAGTGCTAAAGGGTGTCCACTGGAATCAATTAATCCTAGGTTAGAAACCATTTTATAGCACAATATTATTTATTTATATTGACAGCAACTCACTTGTACATACACTATTTTGCTTGCATCAAACAAATATATTTATTTTAGGTTATTAATTTAAGTTCACCTAAAATTCTTAAAATATTTCTCTAATTTCTTAATTTAATATTACAAATTTATATCAACATAGAGTTCATAAATGAATTATTTATTTGAAATATGTAATTAAATAGATGATATATATTTATAATTTATCCAATATAGAAAGCACTTTCGAAAAATTCATTTTTTCATTGATTGTGTGATTTGTGTTTTGGTAAAAATCTAGACTCGTTGTTTAGTAAGTATTTCACTTTATTCACAATAATTCATACTATATTATTTTTTACGAAAAAAGGGCCTACATATCCCTGACCTACGAGCTCCTAAAGCAAAGAAAAAAAGGCAGACTTAGACGAGAGCATCTTGAACCCCTCTCCCTATGGTCGAGTTAAATCCTACTGAAGGTTTACGCAATGGTACACGATTGATATATCATGATTTTAAGTCACATATTATCAGTGCTACTATTTTCAGTGGTGATTTTAAAAGTAAACATGTCTTTATTACAAAGATACCATTACTAGCGTCACAAGATGAGAAGCTATTAGTTCCCTTCAAAAGAATACAATTTCCGATAAGGTTTTGTTTTGCTATGACTATAAATAAAGCTTAAGGTCAAATATTAGAATTTGTTGGAATATATTTGAGTGAATCAGTTTTTTTACACGGACAATTTTATGTTGCTTTATCTCGAGCAAAATGTTCAGAAAACGTAAAAATATTAATACAGTCCGCCTAAGACACAAATGATCATTCTACATATAATAGTTTATGACGAAATCATTCGAAAAACATTCTCATGATTCTTTTTTAAAAGCAGAAAATGTAACAAGTAAGCACTCTCATGCTACACATTGTGAAATTTTGGATTCTTTTACTTCATTTGCTTTTAAAGTTAACTAAGAGTTACATCACAATCATATCAGTTCAAGATTTTAAGTTTAAAATTTCACCTTTCAATTCAGATTGTGCCTATCCAATTAGTCAAATTTCAAATGGTTAATTTTTACTAACCTAAATGCTAACATTGCAGAACAACTTTTCCTATCAAGGATAGCTGTTTATATAGTTCTAGCCGAAGGAAATGACAGAGAAGACCTACCTCTTAAGGCTTCAAAACTTTTTCTCATTTGAGATGATACAAGTGCAAATAAATGATGATGAGGTAAATAAATTTTCAGTCATCATGTTATACCAATTAATGACTGTTCAGTGAATTTTTCTTGTTTATCTTCTCTTTTTGTTTGTTACTTAACTTCTCACATTTCCGTACTCACTTGTGTCTACTAAAATGAATTTTGTTTCGCATTTTTATTGATAGAGTAACTTCTGTTTGGCTGCTATTATAAATCTGCATTTTTACTTTCTCTCCATCATTACGTCAAAATATGTTTCTTCTTCAGTCTTTCAGCATCTAACCTATATGTTTTAATGAGTCTTTTGTTCTTCGCGCTTTCAGATTATTTTTATTTACTGATGTTGTCAGTGTACTATATAAAAGTTGAAAAAATTGTGTGTTGTGAGGTTCTCCTTCTTCTTTTGCTTGTTATCTGACTTTTTCTCTTTTGAGTAAGTTTGATGCTATTTTTTTTACTTTGTGAAGTGTTTAACATCTTTTTATGACGTTGCCATAGTGTTGGTTTAATATAGCTTGGTTCTACAATCTCTTCAATAGATGCAATTGATATCTTTTCAGATAATTCAAACTTGCATGAAATAGACAACTACACAGATTAGTCTCCTTTCAAAGATTCTGCTACTTGTTGAATCCTTCCATCGTGGGCAACAAATAAAGAATTGATCTTTTTTCTCTTCTTACAACAAACTTATGCTGAGTTTGTCTATAACTTAGACCATGGAACAATGGCAGATAGCCGTCCAACCCAAAAGGTTTCGTCATCCACAAGACCAACTTATCGTAATGGAGGCTCCTATAACTATTATAGTAATAGATCTACAAATCCTTCAACTGTTGTTGATGACAGTGGACCATCATGTTCACAAAAATTAGAGACGTGAATTTTGAGTACAAATGGTATGAAGCATTTTTGGCAACAAACTCTGACACGTCCAACATCGCTTCAACAGTTTGATATACATGCCCATCAATCTCATGAAAGATCATAGCAATATGCATGGGCAAGTTCAAGCAGGGGCAACCATAATGAGTTGATTCTCTATGAAAACAAAGTATTACCTCCCTCTTTGATGCACAGAGAGTCACTCAGGTGTTTAGTAGACTGATCTTTCAAGCTGCTATGCAGGTACTCTTGTCATCAAAAGATGCTCTCCACAAAACTCAATTGTACTGTTTTATGCTGATGTGAATTAAATCTAATAGACACAATATCTACTATAATTAGAATTTCAAATGATTTAACGGAGAGTGACATACTGACTTACCAACACGGTTATTAAAACAAAGTTTTTCAGCTCTCATGTCACATGTTGTCGTTCAACTCATAAGGTGATAGCACAGGAGGATCATGACTTGACAATTGAATTAGCTGCATATTTACAGATGTAGTTGGAATCTCAATTTAGTGTTGTCTGTGACTTAGATTAGCTTTGATACCATTGGACCACAATAACACTATGTCTGGATAATAATGTCTATTAATTATTTATTAGTTCCTTTGAAAACAAAACAAAAGAGACAAATATAGAAAGGGAATGACTCATCTACTATAACACTCAATCTTTATTAAAAAGTCATACGTAGCCATAACTATATGACACACTTATGTATTACAAGCACAAAAATTGGAGAAAATTACCTTGATTTTTTAGTGGTATGAGTGCAACATAGATCAACCTGTCAAAGGAGGTGGGTATGTTACAGTAAGACCTAAATCATGTACATATCCAAAAAGTCACCTCCTCATTACCTACGTTGTAGTGAACAATAATTTCAGCAGAAGTCGCATATCCTCGCCAGTACAAGCAGAACATAGTGCTTCACCAAAAAGTTTTCGGATATCTTCATCACTTTTAAACCCCTAAGACTTTAAAGTTTTTTTTGTATTTTTTTGCCTTTCATAACACTGCTCTCTCCACGACTGTCATCTTCATAATTGACTGTGTACTTTGCCTACAAAAAGAAATCATGGCTTGATGCAAGACTGAAACATGACTAATATGACAATGTTAGTATAACTAAATAATGTTGAATACTCTATCATTTTCCTATAATTCGTGATTAACAAAAGTATGGGTTATGTTGAAATTTGAAGTCAGAGCTTCCACACTAAAATCATTTGGCCTTTCACTTTGATGAAAGGCCAAATGACAGCATTCGCAAGGTTGTTAGTATGTTGAAGGTTCTATTGATAGACAAGTGAATGTTGAGGTTGAAAGGATTGTTCACTTTAAAGAAGATTTAGAATATTGTACTCACAAAGATTGATGGCATAAAGCCATTGTTGTACTGAAAAATATACTTTGTTTTGTGGACTTTCATATATCTCAAGCGAAACTGCTAAGTTGTGTCTACATGCCGATCTATTTTATTCCAGGCAGAACCTTAGTCTTGCTGATGTTTTTGTGGGAGCTGAAAAGCATTGATTCTTTTTTTTCCAAATTATTGGCTATTCCAGAGCAGGATGATTGGGTTTATACTGATCAAAAGTCGACACGGTAAGTTAGTCTCCAGGAATCTGCATGCTATGTACTTAGATGAATCTAAAACTGCTTTTACTTTTCTATTGGTTGCCTTTTTGTGAATGGCGCATTATATTATGTTACTATAGTTTTGTCTAATTATTACTAACTATGACTTATTCATAACTTCCTAAAAGTAAAATTGAAGTGAATATGAATAAATTGATATATGATTAGGCACTACATGCTAAAAGGTTCTCAAAAAATGAAAGAGTGAAGTTCTTCATGGCACGTGCATCCATAAACATTTTTATTGGTGTGAAGTGGACATCCATACTTCTCTATTTGTAAAGCATGTCCCCCCGTAGATAGAAGGTAATTTTGATTGTTAGGATAAAAGATGAGTGGATATTTCAATGTTGGTTAAACATATAGAAGAGTTTCTTACCACAAGAGGATATATGTCTTGCTATATTTAGGTAGCTTTGCAAATCTATTCATTCGTTTCTTATGGAAATTGAAATTAAAATCATTTAATTCATAGTGTCAGCTTCTGAAGATGGACAATCACCTTTATATCATAAGGATTCAACTACTCAATATTTATACTTTGTATTTTTGGAGGATTCCACTTTGGTTTTTTTTTTTACTTTTGAAAGTTTTTTCTGGAATCCAAGATTATTGATGATTCCCCATTTGAAATGAGTTCTTTCATTAATAAATTTGATTTAAACAAATGTATGCTCTAAATAGAACCACCATGCTCTTTTGCACTGAAAAAACATTCTTAATTTGGGATGAATGAGTAATATCCATTATGGAGTGTCTTCAAGGGGAATAATTAAATGTAACATGCTTTCTCTGTTAGTGCATGCGTGTGTGTAGGGGTCTACATGTGTCTTTCATTCAATAATCAGTTTGAGTTCACTGTCACAATATGCTCCCTCTGGTTTGATTTGTAAGATAAAACTAATCAATTGTTTTAATAGCAGCCTCTTGCTACGCGTAAATGGTCACATTATTGTTTTTTCATCACTTTAGAACTTAATTTTTGCAATTCAAAAGATTACTGCTAGAAGGTACTTTATTAGGGATGAAATTGAAGAACATGACTTTGTATAGGCTATGGCTCTTGATATTTTTTTACTGTTGTTGATCTAAATTGGCACGAAAGATTGAAATATTTTGTTAGTCTTTTCTATTACTCATCTTTAAACAGATTTTCTTGCTCCCTGTTTTTCTTTCGTATTGTAACAAAATGCAACTTGGTATATTGTTGTGTTCTCTTCCCTCATTGTATGCATTGCCTGCAAAAATATCATGGCTTCTTAATTTCATTTTTTTTGGTCTTTTTTGTTTTCTGAGTTTCACTTACTGAAGTTAGATTATTTACATTGTCAGAGCAGGTAACTTCAGACTGTTTATGTCCATCAAAGATGGAGCTTAGTCTTGAAATTGTAAGTTCTTTTATAACCACAATAGTGCTCATCATTTGATAATTCATGCTTTACCAAACAAGTCATATTACATTCATGTAGATGTCGTTCGTCTCTTTAAATGTTTCTGTGCTACAGTTCAAACTTTCAAAATCTAACTTCTTAAAATGTTGTTATCTCCTCTTCTGCATTAAGGTTGGGACTTGGGTCTAGAATGAATATTTTGGTTGAAGAATCGTGTTTGATTGCTGCTGGTCTATGTCAGAGTAAAGAGCAAATGTTATAGCACATTCATTGATATGTAATTTATATATTTGTATACTGAATTCATGGTATGATCTTATGCGCTTATTATAATAACAAAAAATCCTTATTAGGCAAATATTGTACATAGACTATTAATTATTGGTACTTCAATATGAATCAATGTTTGGTTCTATCATGATGCAAGATTGAAATATGATTAATATTGTTTGATGGCACAAATAGTTCATCTCTTTCTCACATGCATATGTGAATGCTCTATTCAGGTCACAGAATTCACGGTGAGTTAGTTTTCAGGGCATTTACATGCTATGTACTTAGATAAATTTAAAACTATTTTTACTTTTCTCTTGGTTGTCTTTTTGCTTCAACACTTAGACCTCATACTGTTGAAGAATGCAGTGACAAATTTAGCGGAGCGTTGGACGAATGGAACATGTCAATCACCAAGTATGTCTAACCTGATTCACTAGCAAATTGTCTGGTCCTCCCTAATTCAAAGGATAAGTCTTACTAATTTTGTTTTGTTCAGGTTAGAAGAAATCTATTATCTCAAGTAGTAATTTATTGGTTTTGCAGAGATGAAAGCTTTACATACATACCAACTGTAAAAAAACTTCCACATGAATTAAAACTTGCTGCACGACGGAGCATTTTGTTAGAAAATTGAGCACTTTTTCAGTGGAACCTAAAAAATAATATACTGATTTTCAGTTTATTATTATAGTTGCATATTATATAGCTTATACAAACATCTAAAACATGATTATCAACTTCTATAGGTATCCTTCCGAAGTCTACAACTTTTTTTGAGAATTAAAAGTTATTCGGTAGAATTTTCGTTGTTGAAAAAAGATAGAATGAGATGTGTCGCTTCATACTGTAGATTCATAAGTAGGGTAAAGTCTTTAACCAGTTTAAAGATACCTTTTAAGGTTATTATACATCTTGCAATCCTTTCTACCTACTCAACAATAAAAAGGATATTACAATAACTCTTAATTCTTAAAGAAATTCTCAAACAGATCCTAATAGGCAACTTCACAGCAATTCGCCCTCTTAAGTCATATCCGCAATCATTGTTCGCTGGCACACTCAACATAAATACACAATACAAATACTTGAACAAAAATAAGTGATTTTTACCACTTTTATTTTCTACTCTATATTTATGAAGTTGCAGTTCCATCTCTGCTTTTCCTCAATCAATCTATTTAACAATTACAACAAAACAAAGCAATACACTCTCATCACATACATAATGAACAGATTAGGCTATCTATATATATATATCTAGTATATATATATATATTATCTATATATAGATTTGATCAAAAGTTTTCAAATGTTTGTGATAACATTTATAAAATAAAAAATCATTAATTAATGGAGCCTCAAAAGAAATGTGGACCAAGGGCTGTTCAAATTATAATGTCAAATGTAATAACTTTTTCATTCGCCATCAAATTTCCAAAAAACACATCACTAATTAATTAGACCAAAGGTTGTTCAAATTTTACCATCAAATGTAATAATTTTTTCTCTTTTTTGGCACAATTTCATTGGCTACCAAGCCTCATCAATTTTTAAGAAGACACATGTACTTTTATATAGTATAACTTGTCTTCTTTATATTGTATTATATATATTTATTATATTACACATAAAGCACAAATTTATATTCTTCCATTGAAAAAAAACTTTGCTCCCTTACTCAAGTATATTTTCCCCTTTTCATGTTTTTCCTCTTCCCATTTTCAATATTTTTTTGCAGATTTTGGTTGTCATCAAAGGAGAAAATCAAAATGCGACAAAATTAGAGTTGTTATTTTCACTTAAACCAATTTTATTACTCAACAGACAGATTTGGGGATATTTATTATATTTTCTAATGTTTCAGTAAGTTAGGGATAATTATGTTCTTGCATATTTCGAATTCGAATCGAAATATTCATATTGTGTTTCATTACATTTTTTGACTTTTAGAATGTGAAGACAAGCATGTTCTTCCTAATTTAATTGCCCCTGTTCATGCAACCATAAAAAAAAAGATTTTGACTCAATAGTGATGCTATCTTGCAGATACTAGTGTTTCATTAAATATATTTCGTACAAACATGATACTAAGATTGAACATCGACCAAATAGCATTAGCAACACTAGTTAGTAAACTTTCTTTAACTCTTACTTTTAGAAATGCCATATAAGGCAGTATTGTATGCCGATAAAATTGAACACTATCCAGAATTGCGTAAACTCATGAATATCTATCTCATTTCTACACGCGGCAAGCCTATACGTAAATTTTATTGTGTTCTTGACAAAGAAACAATAATTGAACATATCAAGCCATCTAACGGAGTTGAGGAACCACTTCCACCACCAAGTAAGCTGAATATTAAAACCTATGACCGCATTCCTCACATGATGGTTGATTCCGCTGCTGAAATCAGTATATCGATCCTAATAGCTTCTAGAAGGCTAAAATATACATGTTTAATGCTATACACACTTAAAACATTTCATTATGTATTACATACGCAGATATACTGACAATCGTTCTTCGTTGTGGTATTCAAAAATATGCAGTTTGGAGTCATCACAAGTGTTGAGAAATTACCATTTGTGACAATCAGTAAGCACTACATTTCACCTTATATTTTCCCATTTTATGAAAAGATTTTGAATAAGTAAACATTTTTATTATTTGTTTGATTGTACCATTACTTATCATCTGGTCGTTATCATGGTACTTAATCTTCTCTCCTCACGTTCTCAAGAAAAATCACTTTCCCCTCACTCTATGGGAGTATTTCTGAAATAAAAGAAAATGAATTGAAGCTAAAATGGCAACATAGACAGATTTTATTGTAATCCTTTGCAGGACTAGAGGAATCTCTACCTTTCAAGGTACATATGCGCTGAATTTTTTTTACCAACATAATTTTAGATAATAACAAAATGTTAGACGAGCTATGTATTGTACAAGGTTGTCCTGCAGAGCAGATTCAATTCAACAATACGCGTGGATACTAATTATCCACACGCAGTAGAACTCATCAACTGGTACTCACATTCCATCATTAGTCTCTAGCTTTAATTTGCATTTAAAGAACCTACTAAACATATTATTAGCTGTAACAATAGGGCAAAACAAAACAAAACAATGTTGTTAAGTCGTGCCTCAGAGAAAATCCAAACAAGCTCATCTACCCCTCCCATGGTAGTGATTCCTGCCGACCGATAAGTTATCTCTATTGAAGAAATTTCATCACCAGCTTTTGTAAGTCATACTTCAAGCTGATCATTTAAGAGTATGTTTATTCATTATTTGGTTGTCTGGCTTTGCCTAAATAATAAAAAATAAATATTATTTATTTATCAGTAATTTAACATGTATTATGTATATGATATTTTCCAACAGATGGGACTCTTCTATGTTAAAGCAGAAATGGTCATATCAGATGAATTGCAAGAGTTTTCTGTACTTAAAAGCTCAGGATGCAAACAAAAGAAGCGCACAAAAGCTAGAAAGGATTTTGACTGTCCAAAATGCAATCGGAAAACAAAATTAGTTCCTCGATACTATACTTTTGACTTGTAAATTATAGTTTGTACAGAATGTAGCGTATATTATACACAAATTTTAAACTTACCATGATTTCAGATGTATCTTTCAAATTGATCTTACTGACGTTACTGGTACTGCTACAACCACAACATCTATCTCTGGTGAATTGGGAGAAGAATTACTCTCCATGACGGCGGAAGGCATATTTGACATAACTTGTGCTAAGGTGATCTCATTCCCGCTGGCTACTTTTACACATCATTATCACAACATATATGCTTAGTTCTAAACAGTTTCTTGTGACTCTTTACATTTACAGCGGCAATCAGTTGTTTGTTAGTCATGTCCATGAGATGTTGTCGAACAAATTATTTCAGGTTTAGCTAAGAAAGTCATCTTGGGGCACCTCAAATAACACACATGCAACTTTCTCCATTCTTTCCTACATGGAAAAGGAACATACTCCGCCAAGCACTATTCATAGGAATTCCAAAAAGATAAGACGACCTTCGGAGATAAGAGAGGTGGAGGTGATGGCAACAACTACTGCATCTGGTTCTTCAAAATTTAAACCACCCGCATCCAACAAAAAAAGTGTAAAAGGTCAGTCTACATATGACTTTCACATTTATTATTGGAGAATGACATTGATAATGTAATCAGTAACTTGTGCAAGTCTTTTGAAATCCAGGAAGTATACTACTGGAAGTATTTACAACCTAATACAATCTCTTCCTTCATAGTTATAATTCATTTGGGATTTTTTTTATCCTTCTCATACAAATTTTTTTCAGAATATTAATCTTCACTTTGGATAAACACATAATTATTAGGATTAGTGAAAAATCATTTCTCCATTTCAAAGAAAAAATATTTTAAGGAACATTAATATGTTGTGACCATACAAGTTTTAGTTTTGCTGATTAATTGAGATTTATAATGGAAAACTAGCACAATATAAAAAAAATTCAGTTTGATATCGTACAATTGCCACCATTTTAGTATGCTCTCGAAATAGTATTTATGATGTTCCAATTTTGTTGTCAATTTCATAGCTTAGTCGCCTCCAATTTTGTTGAGAATTTCATAGCTTAGGTATAATTGTCAAATACATGATACTTTTGTAATAGAGTTTTCCCAAAAATAAGAAACAGAGTGAAGCCGTGATCTGCTATTACTTAATCAATTGTTCTATAGACAACAATCATTGATACAATAGGGAGTTGTTGATGTCAAATTGATCTTTACTATAACATATGTTTGAAAAAATGTCATTGTTAGAAAGCCGGACTGTCTTTGCACAATTAAGTAATAAAAATATCACTTTTACATATTTTTAACTTCTTTTAATCTACACTTGTGTTAAAATAACACATAGCATATTCTTTGCAGAGAGGGCAACTTCAAATAGTTTTTTCAATGCGAAAGAAATTAATTGTGGTGACTGATTGCTCTTGAGCTTATCTTTTTATTTTACTAAAGTATCAACATGGAGCTAAAAGTTCATATTTGCAGAATCAGTTAAGGTTAGGAAATATTTCTAAATTTTACATCACGCCTAATGTTCATAAGTTTGTGAAATTCATGTAAAGTGGCCCAACTCTTAACATGGCTGTTGCTTTATTCTGTATGTAATTGTGTGTGTTGGTTTTGGTTTTACCGCCGTTTCTTTTCCAGGTTGATCGACTTTGTCTGTGGTGAAGTTAAATATTTGTGCAGCCATATCATTCGACATTAAGTTTGACTGGAATTACAAATAATATAAACTTGCTTGAGACCTATCCAGTTCTTTTACAACATATTCACCTTAGTTTTGTTTTCCTTGATATACTTGCTCTTGCTTTCCTTTGTTGTAATATACTCGACTTATGTATTGGTAACGATCATTACGAATTGCTTTGACGGTTAAACATGACTGATTTTATTTCTGCCAACTATCATCCTTTCTATCTACTTTATCATGTGTTATTGCCTATTTACTTACAGGACAATGACAACATATGAATTTGAATAAGTCTCACCTAAACTTCAAACTTTATCTTCTATTTTGAGAAATTCTATTATTTAAATTGTTTTGCTAAGGGGGGGGGGGGGGGGGGGGGGGGGGGGGGGGGGGGGGGGGGGGGGGGGGTGGGGGGGGGGGGTGGGGGGGGGTGGGGATTCACTATATTTTTGCAGTTTTAACATACTTTAATTGTCCTACTCCAAGACACTCTCTCACTTGATTTTGTGACTTTTGCTTAATGAAGTTTTCAAGTTCGCTCAATAGAGAGAATGAAATGAATCAGTTAACTTTTTGGGAAGCCTTCGTTATTTAGCTTTGCAGGTAATATTTTATCCCATATTTTTGTGTTATATGTCTCTTTTCAAACAGTTTCACTCCCATCATCGAAAACTCAACTTTGTGAATTTACTAATACTACACAATTTTCTCAGGAACTAGTGACAACTCCCTATGCTATGGTTTTGGGAATGAAGAAGATTAGCTACTGAAAGCGAACACCAACATCCTCTACATATGATAAACAATGACATGCTAATCTTATATGTCAAAAGTAAAACTATATTATTTTGATTGTATTACCTTAGTTAGTATGCATCATTCTGATGTTTGTTGTTTGTTGTACATATTCTAAATATTTCTAATAGTATATGACATATAATATTATCCATCTTATGCAATAGCCATCACCCATGATTCATTAATACTATATTTTGACTATTGGGCTTGTGCTTACATTTATTTTAGGTTATTAATTTTAGTTCACCTAAAATTCTTAAAATATTTCTCTAGTTTCTTAGTTCTTAATATTACAAATATAAATCAACATAGAGGTCATAAATCAATTATTCATTTGAAAAATGTGATTAAATAGATAATATATATATTTATAATTTATCCAATTCAGAAAGCACTTTTGAAAAATTTATTTTTTCATTGATTGTGTAATTTGTGTTTGGTAAAAATCTAGACTCGTTGTTTAATTAGTATTTCATTTTATACACAATAATTCATACTATATTATTTTTAAACTATTAAAAATGGTGCAAAATTACCTTCCATCAACCTATTGGCTCCTAATAACCCTGACATCCACCTATTGGCGGTCAAAATATCCTATTATCCACCATGGGTCCGATGATCAATCTTGACCACTTTTATAGCAGATTATCATTTGAATAATTTTTAAAATATGTGACGTTCATTTATTGATTAGAATTTAATTACTTTAAATTAATTTACAAACTCACCATTACTAATTAGACCCGACCTAAATTGATTACACTCGACTCAAGTTAACTACACTCAACCTAAACTTACTTCACCACCCCAAATTATATTAACCCACTGTTTAAAATAAATATAACTTTCATTCCCAAAATTTCACTTCCTCTTCCAACCTTACTTCCACAAATATATTTGTCTACAATTTCGAAATACACTATCTAATACACTCATGTATCACCATAAAAAATCGCGAGTGTTTTGGTAGTTTTTATGATAATACATGCATATATTTAGGTAGTATATATTGGAAAGTAAGGATAGAAGATGGCATGAAATGTTTGGAATGGAGGGTGTATTTGTTTTAAGGAAAAATTAGTTAACTAGTCAAAAAAAATAACTTATTTAGTGATAATGTACATACTTTAATAATATTATTAAAAGTGTCAAAAATGTCATTATTTTAAAAAATATAATACTTTATTATTTATATTAATTATCATCTTTTCTTCTCTCCCATGTATTTAACATTTTTGTTTCCTCTCTCAGAATTATTCTATTCAATTTTAAGGAATTTTCCTCTCTTACTATTATGTTTATTAATATTAAATTAGCCCATTCCCAGATTTTAGTTTGTTATTTTAAATGTTATTTATCGTAAAATGTATTTTCAAATTTTAATTGATTGTGTTTTACACGTTTTTCAGTTTTTTAATAATAAATATTTATCTCCATATAAAAACTCTTCTAATTATTTAGAACAACTTTTTTTAGGTGGGATTGTATATGTGTGTCACGTTTCCCACCCCACTTTAACTGACAACTGTTAACGTGTAATTTATGTTTGTCACGTTTTCCCAACCCACTTCATATACAACGTTAACGTTATAATCCCTAAAAAATGTAATTTACTCCCACCGCGTTTTAATGGGATTACACCGGTTTCAATTTTTTATCTACATATACAAAACTCTTCTAATTATCGGACAGACTTTTAGGTGGATTGTATTTGTGTTGTCACGTTTTCCCAACGCCCCTTTAAAGACAACACTTCCCAATGTCAATATATTAAATTTTTTTAAATAATAAAAATTTGCTCTCCCCTATAAAACTATCTATTATTTAAGAATATTTTTTTAGTTGATTGTCATATATAATCCAGATTTTCTTATTTTTTAGTCTATAATCAAAACCATATTTAATAATATCAACAACTTCCCATTGCATTAATATATTTTTTCTCTCTCTCTAATTCACATAACGAAGATTTTAACCGAAACACTTCCAATGCAATTAATATATCTTTTCTCTCTCTCCTAAACCCTTTTCCCCAAAATTAATTTTTTTTTTCGAGAATATCTTTTTTTAATTTTCACTCCTACTTTTCCACGATTTTTGTTTGAATTGCCGTTATCTAACTAATATATTCTACGACACAACATATTCATATATCACAAATCCCCAGATTCGCGCTTCAATTTCTTCTTCCAACCCGAATTTTTCTACTTCATCTCAATATTTCCGTTTGAAAGTTTTTTTGGAGATTCACATTGTGTGGTTATTTCAGGGTTCTTCATATTACTTTTGGATTACTTTACTTAACTTTTTTTTTTTTTTTTAATTTTTTTGATCGTTTGTTGTTGTTCTTACTTATTTTTTAGGTTTCGTATACCAAATTCATCTCAATGATCATTCAAAGATTGACTAGAGGTATTGTAAAAAAATACACAGTTATTCCGAGTTTCATAATTTTTTTTTCCACACTCAATAAATAAACAACAATGTCGGTTCATCATCTAAGTCTAAGGAGTGTGCAAAAATGGCTGAAGATGTTGCAACCTCCCACAGTTTCCTGATCGAAGAAGACAATTTTTTGGAGAACAGGTAAATTTTTTTTTTTGCATGTGTTGTTTTTGGATGTTTAGTTGATTTTGTTTTAGTAATTTTTAAGATTGAAAAAAATACATTTTCCCAATGACATTGAAAGTGTATTTGAATTGTTTATTCTGTTATATTCTCTATGGTATTTTTGTATTGGAAATTTTTTTTGACTATTTTATGTATTGTATTTTGGCATCTGTTCCTATTTTTTGTATTAGTTGTCAATGCAATAAATATTTTTTGACTATTTATGTATTGATATTTTGTATTCTGTTCATCTTGTTTTGTCCTTAGTGTCATGGAATATCGTATACATTTGTAATTTGTTCTGAATTTTCATCTTGTTATAGTTATTTTTTCCATACGTTGTAATGAATTTTTTTTTGTATTCACTATTAATATTTTTCCCCGTATTCTGTATTTAGTATGTTTATTGTTTTTTTTTGTCAATGTAACATATTTTATAAGTTGTAGTTCTTAAATTTATTTTATTTTTTTGATCTCTTGTAATGGGAGTTTATATGTATTCTGTTTCCCACTGTAATTACAAAAAAATTCGTTTGTTTCTTTTTTTTTGTGTTTAGGTTAATGTACCACAGTTTGTTACCATATCCTGTTTTTTTTTTTTGTAGTTTGTGCTAAATTTGGTTGATTTTTTATTTATTATCTGTTTTATTTGTTCTGTTATTTAGTATTTTTCATTTTTTGGAAATTCATATGCCAGGGGAACTTCTTATGCTTGCAAAAGCTACCAAAAAAGCCCCCCATTCACTGTATACGTAAGTCCATGACATTAAATCCAGTTGACTGACAGCTTACACCGGTCATATATTTGTTTTTTGTGAGAGTACGTGTTTTTGTTCAGTATATGAAAATTAAGAATGGTGTTGGCAGGGTCAAATTCACAGGGCTGTTGTCACGAGCTGGAAGCTAGTAGTAAGCATGCTCTTTTTAATCAAAGTAAATGGAGTTATTTGAAAGTTCACAATTAGGACGGTTGCTCTATACGCGGATTAAATAAACTTTGTTGGTGTTGTCGGTATTTCAGTTTAACACCGAAGAACCTACCGACTTATTGTTCAGTACTTTGTGTGTGATGAGACCATACGTAGATCTGATTGTTCGATAGTTCAATGGTAAAGTTGGGATTGACAATGATGATGATTCCATAAGTTTTGCAATATTATATTTCATTCATATGTTTGTGTATTCTGGCGAGAAGATATCCCTTGCGAATTCCTAGAATTCAGTTTGATTTTGTTGAAAGTGGTCGGTATATGCATTATCCTTGGGGCCTAAAAACATTTGAGTGGTTGCTACATAGTATCACAAGGTTTTGACTACTGAGGTCAATATTATAGAATATGTGGTTTATTGCCTGTTGTCCTTCAAATATGGATATACGAGTGCATGGGTAAGGCGTCAGACCACAATTTGCACGCAACATCAGTGATCGTATCCCCCGTATTCTTAAACTGGCAAACAGTAGGACGCACAACCCCGATTCAAAAACCTTGATTGAAAAACACATTCAATGATGGTATAGAGAGTATTGTATGTAATTATTGAATTTGTATCTTTGTTATAAATGTATGAATTCGATGTATATATTTTATTATGTTAATTAATTATGTTTATATCGGTTTCATTAAATGGAAGAATGTTGTTCCCTCTCTGATGGAAATCGCGTTTCTAACAATTGCCTCCCTTAAGGGCTTCACAAACCACTGAAGGTGTTCAAACAGAGCCACATCGTGATATTGTGAACAAGTAACTTTCGACACATTCAGATATGATTTTGTCGACCCACCTCCACCTTCAATGAAGTTTACAGGTAAAAGAAATAAAAGGGGCATCAGTATCACCCTGCTAAAGGGTACAGAAATGATTCAAATATGACAGATCAATGGAACAGAATGAAAAGAATCGATCCAGTAGCGAACCAGAATGTGGGAAACGTTGGAATAGAAAGTTTGCTGAAGAAAAAAAAAATTGTGTTTTAAGAAGAAAACCCTCCCACTTGTGGTGCCAACAACGGAGCCCAAATACCATTATAAGTGTGTCTCAGGATGAACAATTATGAGGAACGAACTTCTGAGTTACAAAGGAGGTATAATACTGTTTATCATATGTTTTTCAATATATTTATTCAACTAATTGCAATCTTTAAAAATTTCATCATATTGTAAATGTTTCAGGTTAGAGAGGAGTTTAAAGACATAGAAGTTGATAATGATAATTTTAATATATATGTCTATTTTGAAGGTTATAACATATGCGAATTTGTATGTTTACTTTTTTTTTTATTCGTTTTTGTTTTTTTGAATTCTATGTTGTATCAATAGTTAACAGGACCAAAAACATACGACAATGCTGGTCAAGATCCAACCTTTTAACACAAGTCCAATTTTATCTGAAAAAAAATCAAAACCAGTACACACAACTCATTTTGAAAATAATTGTTTATTTGTTTGTAATTCTTATTCAGTATTCTGTATTCTATAATAATATGTCCTACTATTAATTTTTTCCTATAATTGTAAGTACTTTATCTCTCTTAATCCTAGTTTTTTAAATGTATGTTGGATTGTTTTTTATATCAAATCTATTTTCAGGACAACCAAACAATCACAATGCTGGCTACAAGGACTAAAATTTTACAAAATCAGTTGATTCAGAAAATCAAAATCAGTATCTGAATCTTTTTTTAAAATACGATTACTTTTTAGTATTTCTGTTTTCTTACTACATTTTTTTTTAAGATATACATTGTAATTTTTTATGTCAATTAATGTTGTATTCAATATAAATTTTTTTTGTATATATGTTGACTTCTTTTGTATCTACATGGAATGACGGTCCTGTTTGATGATGATAAGTCGGAGGGCGATGAAGCTCAAAATAATGCCTCGAGGAAGCTTTTCATATGTTCATTATAAATTTTTGTATTTTTCACATGTTTTAACGATATTTTAATCCAATCTCCTATTTTAAAGGATCATTCATTTTTTGAAAATTCAAATCAGGGAGACATATCGCGATTTGCTTGATAAGCAGTTATGTTTTTTAGTCCTAGATATTTATAATAGTGCATTTGGGAATATTGTTGAGAATACCTTTTAAATTTTTTTTAAAGGTTTGATTGTACAATTCCCCTGGCGTATCTGATCATGTAATGCTTGTTTAGTTCGTCTAAATCAATAATCCCAATTTATGTTTGTTCAACTTATCAAACTAATTACTTTGTTCTTATTAGTATAATTTCTTTTGAATGTAATTTTTTTTATACCTCAGCCATCATTTGTAAGGCCCACTTGTTTTGAAAGTCAAGAATGACTTTACCATCACATGACATGATGAAGAGGATCATGTTCATATTCCCTACCCCTATCAATCTAATTTTTCCCTTAGGGGGAGGTCAAACCACAATCACAGTTTGAGACTTTTGGATGATTTTCTAATGCCAGTCTCCGTACATCAAAAGTAATCGTGTTACTGACAATACAATTAATTCAAACGGAGCATCTCATGTCACAATCAAACACACAGCAATTGAAGCTCAAATATTCAAAAAGGCTAGCACGGAGAGTCAGAATAAAAAAGTCCATGTTCACACCCATTACATGCGCATAGGTTAGGACGTCCAGGACCTTTCAATACATCCCCATTATTACAACATCGTTCATCTCATCTGGCCGGTATAAAGACATAACAATTATAATGTATTGAAATCGATCTTTATATATGTTTTATTCAATTTTTGGTATATGGGTATTTAATTTTTAATTAACATTACATAGGTACTTCATCGGTGCAACCAGTTATTTTTGGGGAATGAAACCCCTTTCACTTTGATCTAAATTTCTGCCATCTTGATTCGTTATTGGGATGCACACCGATTCATCGATTCGCGAGTCTTTTTGCAAAACATGAGAACAAAGTTAGTTGTAATACAAAGATAATATAAAAAAATGGTAGCTGTTTCCTGTATTCTACATTGTTTTTAGTAAATGATTTTTTTTTTTGTTATTCATGATTTATTATTTTTTAAGCTGTTGCATAATCTTTTTATTCTGTTTCGTTGTTTTTCTAATGTTTACATATTAAACATGTTATTGTATGTGAATCATCAATTATTGAATTCTAATGTATGTTGTTATATAAATGGTTTGATACAACTCATATATTTTTTCGTTAATCCTTTTGAAAATTATTGTTTTTTATAAAATATAAATCTTTATTTGTTGTTATATCCTGGTAATCTAAATTCTGATGCCATATTTTTTCCACAATTCTTAGATACCAATACACCGATATATTTTAGGTTTCCATGTTACCTTTTATTATTTGTGTACCTTTTTTATTTTTTGTGTATTTTCTTTAGACGCGTATCACTACTGTGTACATATTGTATACCTTGTGGATTTTTGTGTATTTCTTTAGACGCATGATCAGGATCGATACAGAAGGGTAAAGCACGCATCTCCTAGTCCCTTTTTTTGAACTTTGGTGTTGATTGTGAGACAATAAAAATTGGTTTCTACACTTGTACCAAAAGGACAATTGTTTGAATGATTCGGTACGTAATCACTGTGTTTATGTAGTTATTGTTCTTTGTTTCTATTGTTAGCTAAGATTTTTTTTTTTATTGTTCAGCATTCAATGTTATAATTTTATTATTTGAGAAGAGCAAAGTAGGGATGTGGACAGCAGGTTAAATACACACTGTGGATTGTGTTTTACGTCAAAATTTGCATCATTTTGAAAAGTATGAAAGATTTTAGATGTGTGTCTGTTGCGCTGTGAAGAAGCATTTTCTAGGGATTACCTTAGAGGGTACAAGTTTCATCCGCATTCCGTGGCATTTTGGTGGATCATGTTCTTATCCCTGTAAATGTAAAGGAAAAATTTCATTGGTCTTGGCCGTACTCTCTTAATGATAGACGTTAATACGTGTATGATTCTTACAAGAGGGCAGGTCATGATGCAGCACAGCAGGAACGAGGTTACAAAGTTGGCTCAGCTCATTCCGCTAAAGTTGACTATGTAATGATTATTAACAAGAACAAGGCTAGATCGATCTGTTATTCCGAGAGAATGAGTTTTTGAGATTGTTTCATAGACACCATCCTCACAGACCGGTGGCATCTTGTAAGTTTTCTTAATTTCTGTTGGTCAGTTTTATTTATATTTCGTATTTTCAATTTTAATTTTATATTCTCATGTGTTATTCAGGGATTGTGGAAATGTATATGCTTGCCTTTGGTGCCGAGTGGCTGTCTTATGGTCAACGGAAATCCAAGTGGTTCATTTGACTTAAGGTTTTGAAGGCAAAGATATGCAAACACTTCTTTTGAATATCTAAGCAAAATCATACAACGGAGCCCATTAGTGATTCTGAGGCACCCCCTAGGCATGCATGCCTCAATCTGTTCGTGTATTCTGATCCAATTGAAATACAGTAGTTTGGGCGTTTGTTGAAGATATTTCTTTTGGTTTAAAACTTAGTTACATTTATGTTTATTAAACTTTTGTTTGCTTTAATAATTTGCCATCTTATCATTTTGATTAACTTTTATGTAGCAGATAATCTGGCATACTTATCATATTTGATTATCTTATTTTAGCGTTTATTCTCATACTTTTCATTTTGAATTTAGTATATATATTATGTTAGTAGATCATGTGTGTGCAATTTTTTTATGTTGTATTCCATCGTTGTTCTCTTACATCATTATTCAGTTCACTTCACCTGCAGTTTGTATTGTTATATTAAAATAATAATTGATTTTAAATGTTCCAACGTTAGTTGTATTATTATGCAAATATATTGTTTATGAAACAGTAAATAACAGTTTCTTCAAGTCATTTTTTTCAGTCCTTATTGCATATACCTATACATATTGAAGAACTGGTTACTATATTATGTATGTTGTATCATAGTTTTAAATTGTTTATACTTGTAGTTGTATGTTTTTATTAAAATATAAATTATATTTTTACAAATGTGGTCACCTTATTGTATATATAGTTTCAAATTATTTGTTTCTTAACATTAAAACCAGTTTCTCAAGTCATTTTTTTATAGTCTATTGCATTCAAATGATACATATTGAAGAACCTCAGTTTGTTGAACAATGTTCTAGCACTTATATGGAGTGAGCTAACAAACGACGTTGTTTGTATACAAGTAAATAACTCCAAACAATCATATTCTGATAAAAATAGTATTCATTGAAAAATCAGAAAACATTTCTTACAATAATAAAGATAATACGAACACATGTACAGTTATTTTTCAAAACAATCAAAAACATCTCGAACTATTCAGTTCGTGGTCCATTCCTGGCATGATCGCCTATTATGTCCTCTTTGGACCCAGTACTACAAGAATTCTTGTTCTTCTTTCCATATAGCTCACTGTAAAAACGCTTTTATCCGAAGCTTGATTTTGGAGGCCTACCAGGTATTTTTTGAACTTTGGAGCTTAATAACTATTTCATCCTACATATACAAGGCACACTTCCATCTTTTTCGCTCATTAATGGATGTTATTGGATTAGCATATTTAACTAATGTAATTGGCTTGTAAAGTCTGAACAATACGGTCAGGACAAGAAATTTGTTTCTTCAAAACAACGCAGCCCATGCGTCGAACATGT